>LGRX02033462.1:0-125577 GCA_001247695.2 Cymbomonas tetramitiformis
GCGCTCTGAGGGGGCGGTCTCAGTCTCAGTCTCAGTCTCAGTCTCTGCAGCTCCTGGAGCGCGCTCTGAGGGGGCGGTCTCAGTCTCAGTCTCAGTCTCAGTCTCAGTCTCTGCAGTCTCCTGGAGCGCGCTTTGAGAGGGCGGAGCTCTCGGGGAGGTTCGGGCGGTCAGGCGAGGTAGTGGCGGCGGCGGCGGTGGCAAAAGCAGAGAGAGAGGAGGAAGCAACAGAGAGTAGAAGAGATGAGGGAGGCGCGCACAACCGGGAAGCACTGGCTTCGGGGAGTGAGGGTGACGCCAGCCACAGCGGAGGCTCCCCCGCAGAGGCGAGCAGCAGCCGAGACGCGGCAGACCAAGAATCCAGCCGGGAAACCAGCGGCGAGCGCGGATGTGAGTCGCGCTCAGCCGTGAGTAGCGCCACTGCAGGATGCAGCGTGCAGACGCCGAAGTACACCGTGGTGAGCGGCCGCCTTCCCCAGCCCCTGCTTGACCTCGATGGCAGTTGGAGCTGATCGCCATGCTCGTGGCAACTCCTCGGCGTGCCGGTAGCAGTAGCTTACGCGTGGCGCTGTTGTGAGGCACCGCTCGTGGTTGCCCAGGCGGAGGTGGACATCGGGGAAGACGGCGAACGTGCGCAGCTGGTCGAAGTTCTTTTGCCAGGCATCGACTGCATGGGCCTGGTGGATCTGGATGTAGGCAAGAGGTGAGATGCCTGCTGGGCAGGCCCAGTAACGACGCAGCTTGAAATGACCCATGCATCTGATTGGCCGCCGCATTCGCATCAATGTGCCATCACTTCATTTGGACCGAGTTTCCAGTCCAGCGGTGTGCAGACCACCTCTTGCATCTGGAACCCGCACGACCCTCGCAGCGTATGAACGTGGGCTGGCACGGCCCTCATAGTGTATGAATGTCGGCTGGCACGACCCCCAATAGTGTATGAATGACGGCGGGCATGAATCTCAATGTATAAATGTCGGCTGGCACGACCCTCACAATGTATAAATACGGGTGGGCACGACTGCCATAGTGTATGAATGTGGGCGGGCATGAATCTCAGTGTATACATGTCGGCTGGCACGACCCTTACAATGTATAAATACGGGTGGGCACGACTGCCATAGTGTATGAATGTGGGCGGGCATGAATCTCAGTGTATGAATGTCGGCTGGCACGACCCTCACAGTGTATGAATGTCGGCTGGCACGACCCTCACAGTGTATGAATGTCGGCTGGCACGACCCTCACAATGTATGAATGTGGCCAGGCTCGACCCTCACAGTGCATAAATATCGCCTGGCACAAGCCTCACAATATATGAATGTGGCCAGGCTCGACCCTCACAGTGCATCAATATGGGCTGGCACAACCCTCACGGTGCATAAAGGTGGGTGGGCTCGACCCTCACATGGTATAAACGCGGGCAGACTCGATTCGTACAGTGCATCAATGCATCTGTGTGGTGCTTTGTCTCCGATAGCCTCCCTTGGGTTCACGGGGAAACGCCATCTAGGGGCGCAGTAACGTGCAACTCGCCTTCTAGGGGCGCAGTAACGTGCAACTCGCCTTCTAGGGGCGCCCGAGATGCGCCAAGTCCCACACACGTGAATGCACGGCACACCTGTCGTTGTTAATGGATGAGTTTTGTTATTGCGCTGTGCACCGTGGCAGGAGTGTCACGCTCAAAGTGAAGGATGCATACGCCATGCACTTACAGCTGCAACACGAAGTTCGCATTCACGATGTTGTGGCTAAATTCAAGAAGAAGAAATGTTTGCTTACGATAAGCATGCCAATCATAAAACTGTAAATGCAGAAAGCACGCCAGGGTCTTGTGCATTTGGGTCCAGGGTCTTCAATGGTGGCGCAATTCTTCTCATACTCAACCATGCATGTCACTTTGGTAAAGAAGAAGATGCTCATTTCGATTGCCGCAGTTTTCTTTTGCCTGCAACGTGGGCACAGGCGTCGCCGAATCAGTAGCCGATGTGCGCACTCTTGGCGCTGCCAATTAGTACACTGTACACTCAATATCATTCCTTTGTCACAATATGAGATAGGGACAATAGTACCGTAGTAATTTATTATTCTGAGTAGCTAAGTGCGAAGCATCAAAGCACGGACGTCATCAGCACTATGCGCAATATGCTTATCAATGACGACACGATGGCATGCTTATGACACATACGGATGCCATAGACTACAATATGTGCAGATGACAGTAGACGGAATTGGCCAGGTGACAGTTATTGACGTTACTGGAATCACAGAGTTGTCCAATATAAGCAGGAATCGGCGACGGTAGCAAATGGAGTCACCATTTGGTTATCATTGGATGCGGAGACATTTTGGTGATAGTGATTGCGCCTGCCCCCGTTGAGTCGTATTTCCATCAGCGCGACTGCTACAGGATGAAGGGCTGTATACTAGCAGGAATAATAGGGAAAGGGGTGGTCACCTCGGAAGCGATGTGGAATTCGAGCATCTTCTCCAACATGGCCTCCCCAGTGCCGGGAGCTTGGACCGGGGATGATCAAGGCAGCCCAGAGCTCCTCAGTCTGCTGGAAGCTCGAGTCTGCTCATGACGTACGATGGCATCTCGATCTGCATCCCGTTTGTTTGACGGTTCATTTAAGAATGTAAGTCATCCGACACGGTGGCAAGATGGCATTCATCAGTATTGTATGATTCGCTTCCTTCGCATCACTCGCATCCCACTAAGGCACTAGTATTAGTGGTCATGCGGCGATCGTGGGCGATCCGGTTTTCGATCTCTATCGGCAAAGAAAGCTAAGCGGGGTTGATGATTTGGAGACCTTAGACAAAACAATCAGCGCCATAAACCCGCCAACGGTCGGGATGAGCCTAAAAAAGTCGACCCGCGCCAACCATGATTTTTAGAGGTTTAGTACCCAGCTATGCGACATCGTCCCCGGATGCAGGGTCACCCAGGTGACACGGAGACAGTCCATGAGGAGGCACACTAAAATCCAGGCCCATAAAACTACGTACGCCCCAGAAAACGCCCAATTATACATGCCCATTAGAGTATGCACCAACCATATATGAGCGTGAAGTAACAACCGCATACATAGATACGTTTCAACGGTCCCCCTTGGGAACAATGTATGCAAGGGTTCACTATGCAATTAGGCGTAGTGATGGGGGAGAAATATCACATTTCGCGCAAAGCGTTCTTATTGTACTCCGATCGGGGACGATAAGGGGATGAATGTGCAGCAGTGCTTGGCTTCCGTGCGGGATCCAGGGAGGAAGCAGTGTAGGGGTATTATGATGGGCGGGGGTATAGAGAATATGCAGTTCTCTATGTATCAGAATAATATATCAACCTATTCCCAAATGTTAATCGACTGACGCTGGATTGCAGATTTCAATTCTGTTCGTTTTTTCTTAATCTGCTGAAATCTAGTGTGTATACGTGATGTGTACGTGAAGTGATGAGCCGCCGTGGAGCATGCCACACTCTCTCCTTGACCCGACTGTTTGTACACAATGTTGCGAATTAAAACGATACCCTACATAAATGATTCATGCTTCTGAGTCACGATGTAATGCATGATGATTTATTCACGGTGTGTACCAATCGGATGCCTCTGTTGCTTGGCACGAATCGCACAATGCGTGGTGGTAAGCCAGAGTGAATACTACAATTTATTCACGGTGTGTGTGAGTGGAATCTTGGCACGGGCCCGCCCTTTTGGTGCCTACGCCGTTATCTCACTTATCCGCTTGGATGGTGGTGCGCTTTGATTGGCACGCATATCAGGTCGTTCCCTTTATGAGTGTATGCTTTGCGTGCGTGCTTGCATGCGTGTTTAGTGTGTTTGTGTGTATGTAGATTAACATACATACATACATACATACATACATACATACATACACACACACATACACACATACTGAACGGCATGAGATCGGCCAGCAAAAGCCAGCCCACCATCATCCCAGTGGATGTGAGAAGCAAATCAAGAGCAGGGCGGGGCCGTGACAAGATACCACAAACGCATACATATTCCCAACCCAAATGCAAAGCAGCATGGAAAGATGATACGATGTGACCGATCGTCGCCAAACAACTGTTGGCCTCTGGGTTACGGAGTAAGCGGACCCTGCTGGCATGCCCCCCAGTGGCTCCCGGTCGATGGATGGGACCTGTCGGTCCATGGTTATGTCATGAATGCAGTCACACCACACAGCATGGACACCCCATGTTAAAGAAAGGAAACATGCGGGCACCTAAGTGCTCCCCACAAAATTCAAGGGAAAACACAGAAGGTGTACACCACCACCTTCTGCCTCTCCTCGCAGCACGACAGACGAATCTACCGAGCTCTCCAAGAGGCAGTGCCCGCCAGAATGGCACCACGGGGATAACCGCCTCCAAAAACCCACTTCCACCCGGCGCGGTCCCCGTTCACAGCGATCCGCCAGTACTCATATCAAGGTCAAAGAACACAAGTCCCCCGGCATGTGTAATAACCATGAGCACTGTACACGGAGAGGGAGCTAGCGTCAGACGAATCCAAGACACTCCCAAAAAGCGAGCCGTAGACGAATCCCCGACGCACTCAAAGAGGCAGTACCCGCCAGAAGGGTACCACAGGGACAGCCACAATCCCATCATCCAAATCATTCCAGTGGTCGTCCCCGTTAACAACGATATGTCAATATCCCATAAAGTGGGTGTCGATCACCAGTCCCCCGGCAGGTGAAAAAGCCCCAAGGCACTGGACATAAATAGAGCCAGCCGCAGACGAATCCCCAACGCCCTCAAAGAGGCAGTACCCGTCAGAAGGGTACCACAGGGACAGCCACAATCCCATCATCCAAATCATTCCAGTGGCCGTCCCCGTTAACAACGAGATGTCAGCACCCCATAACGTGGCTGTCAACCACCATTCCCCCGGCAGGTGAAAAAGCCTCAAGGCACTGGACATAAATAGAGCCAGCCGCAGACGAATCCCCGACGCCCTCAAAGAGGCAGTACCCGCCAGAAGGGTACCACAGGGACAGCCACATGTGGTCGGTGATCAAGGTGAATTTGACGCCATGGAGGTAGTGTCGAAAGGACCTCACGCCGTACACGGCCGCGAGGGCTTCACCGTAGAAGCTGCTGTAGCGCACTTCTGACCGGGAGAGTGTGCGGCTGGTGGCTGCGATGATGACGTCACGATCCTCGTCGTCCTTTTGCCCCAGTATGGCAGAGATGCCGACCCCTGACCAGTCGGTCATGAGGTATAGCGGCCGGCTCGGGTCGTAGGCGTGTATGACCACGCCAGGCTCGGTGAGCCGTGTCAGGGTCATGACCGATGACATATGCGTCATACATGTCATACGTATCATACCTGTCAGACATGTCATACCATGTCATGTCATGTCGAGTCATGTCATATATTATAATGACAGTCGTCAGTACGGTCGACTATGACTGTACATGTCGTCAGATGATAAGTCACGTCATCTGTCATTATTCAAGGAAAGACTTGAATGACACCTGTCATCGAGAGTTCGTACGTCGAACTCGAAGATGGCAAAGCAAGATACATCTTGAAGTAACAAACAAGAACCATCTTTGCTTTAAGCATGTGCGGAACACGCATGCGCAGTATTATGGAGCGAACGTATTATTCGTTCTGACGATACTGGTCGTTCAACCAACGTCTCGGGTTCACAACCCAATGGCGGTACCATCTATGCGATGGGAGACGTATGGTATAGATGAGGAAGCGTTGTGCTTCAGCAGTATCTTCTCACAGAAGTCACTGCACTCATCCCGCTATTATCTTACGCTTGTGTTGCCGTTCTACAACGCAGCGTTTACTTGTATTTTATATCATATACTGAGGGCTCGCATATCAGCCCGTATCAGATGGTATTCTGCTCGTCAAGGCGAGAACGAGAACTCTAGTGTGAGTGCAGCGTAGATATCAAAAAATTTTGTATAATTATGCAGGTTGCGGAGCGTGAGCAATAATTGGCGTCGTATCCGCACGAATATTTGATATCGCATATACCGCTGCAATAGCGAAGACAGTGTGCGAGATAATTGTCGCATTCGCAGGATCGCATTCGCAGGATACAGCTTATCGTACATATACTGCGCGACAAGGTGTGCATACGGCATACATGCGCGCAGCGATGAGATGTACTCGCATATATGATTCGCAGATGTACATAAATTCGCAAATGAGACGCGAAAGCATAAATCATCAGCGGAATCATTATCCGCGCGGAAGTCATCAGCGCGCACTATTACAATTTTCATGATCGCATCAAATCGTTTACTGTACGGCTATCATATGTGCCGATGCGCGAGAGACTGATTCGCAGTTGGCAGCATGCGCGACAATCACATGTTCTCGCAGAAGTGATTCGCACGCATGCGCGTCAATTACTTGCACGCGCATGGATGATTCGCATTTGAAAATTGTTCAGAATGAGATACGGCATAGCAATCGTCGACGGATTTATGATCCGCGCATAAGTCAGCGCTCGTATCATGCGCTGATAAATAGCGACGATATATGCTTTCATCAGCAGCGCGCCCGATTGCATAAATTCATTTGCAGCGTGCTACGATTATCTTGCAATTTTACGATGATGATGTCAAAATGTTGCTACGATCATCTGTACATTACATACTCGCGTCAAAATACTCTGCAAAACAACTGTATACTCGCAGGCATATTTTGGATGGATGCATGATGGACATCTGATTATTATACTGCAGCATTTCACACCATATATTGATGACTGCAGAAATATTCAAATTGTCAGCATTTCATGCTTATCTGCAATATAGTGTGCAAGAGATGTTTATCTGAACTCGCAGTACTTGCAGCATACACTAACATGCAGCACACACTAACATGCAGCACACACTAACATGCAGCACACATTAACATGCAGCATCTGAGTATATGCACATTCTATACTGAGTGACTGCAATATTGTAAGTTGTGCATGCATCATGTTAGCAGATGTTATGTATAAACCAGCTTGATCACGGTAGCAGCTGGAATATATGGCATCATATCACAATGCATCAGACATGCGCAAAAGCATACCTGCTGTGCATGTTAACTATATTCGAACCCATATAGTGTAAGGTGCCTATTCAGTGGTCTTAACACAATAATTAGCTCGTTATGTCCCGGTGGAGTCGAGATACTCTTCGGACCACATATCGTTCTATTGTGGATCACTGAAAGGATTGCTCACCGGAACTATATGTGAAATAGACCAGCAACTCATTATTGTGAATGAGATTATCTCGGAATTACAATAACCCCTAACCTAATATATATCATGCTAGATTCATTCAGTACATGGTATGCTGATTATCATCCTGCATGATAAACTGTCTGGGAATATTGTAATATCCAGAACTTATCTTCCTGTAAGTGTGTAAAAGTGAGCACACACACACACTGGCAAAAAGTACTAATCAATAAGTACTATACATGCACACACACTGGCATTACTGTATGTATTGATATTCACCGACTCATAGTGAATTGACCAACTTTAATATCTATCATGTATATGATAATATGGATAACACTCCACAAACACATGTGCGTGTGGAGTGTCAGTGATGGCGATAGATATGGGAACAGAATAATCCAACATGTTGTAGGGCTGGATGGAGAAATCTCCAGACCCGAAGGCATTATACAATGCTCAAATAAGCAGCTGGTCACTGCTGAGCATTGTCCATTCGTCTCACATATCATCGCTGGAGCAACAACAACAAGTACATTGCATTATGACAATTGATTCAGAATTGATCAGCTCAAATTGCATGTACACTCTCAGATCAGTAACTATATATTGAACTGACAGGAGTTGTTGAGGACAAGCACACACATATATATGTGTTGTGTCAAACTGCTTTGATTATATAATCAAACTATGTCCTGATATGTTTAAAATAAGAGATATCATTTTGATAAATCTTAGAGCACAGTCATATGCTCAAAACATATCATAGATTGATAAATTATCACTAAAGTGGATAATCCGCTTATAGTTGGTAAATCTAAATATCAGCAGGAAGTACATTTACTTCCATGGGTTTCAATCAGTAAAACCCATAAATATGATCAACCTCAGATGTTGATATGCAGAATAATTCACTTTTATGCCATGAAATTTGTCATGTGCAAAATTGAAGTGATATGCAGTGCTTCTGTACTCTGCAGTCCACACACACAGAGAGATATGTATATATATATATATATATAGCCAAAAAACGGCCAAAATAGGTAAAATCCGTTTGCGATAGATTTGAAAATTGAAAATCGGACCTATTTTATTTGATAATATGATTTTATACCTATTGAGGTATGAGAAAATCATAATGACAATAGTCATATCTCGTGTAACACCCTAGATAGCAGGTGTGGAATATGTAGGGGTATACATATTGGCTGTAACGAAATGCGTCAAAATGTTGTACGCATGATTTAAAAATGAAAATTTCGGATTGATTTTTTTGCTAATATGAATATTTAGCTATCAATAAACAATCCCTGATTTATGCAGCATGTGTAACACCCTGTAACACCCTAAATATTGAATGTGTGTGTCAGGGGTGTAACATACCTACTGAAAACCACGTAACATTCAGTGTGGTATTAAATGCAGTTTTACTTAAAAATGTTTGCAACATATTTATACTGCTTTATTTTTACCTATTTAGGGTTACTGATATCATGTAACACCCTAATCACATTATTGGGAATATGGGCCACTGTAACCTAACATGCCCTAAAATGCCACTAAATATTCGATAAACTTCGTGTTTGGCATAAGTATATCATGCTGTAATCAACACAGACATGATAATATATCGGGCAACAACCCAAGAACTGTTGGGCAACAACCCAAGAACTGTTGGGCAACAACCCTAAAACTGTATGAGCTGCTTCCTATAAGGATTGCAAGCTATAAGCTATAAGCTATAAGCTATATAAGCAACTGACTGCCTATGTGTTCACACTTCCTCAAGGGGGGAAGAAGGTGGATAGGATTCACACATATCCATTTCATATTCCGATCTGGTGATCTCTGATGGATTGCTTTTGATAAAATCACTGCATCCACAAATAACGTTGAAATCTGTACAACGTTAAATCCACCATCACTAATAAAGTGTAAACTCGGATGGGAAACTATATCCCAATGACTATAAGTTGACTCTTGCTCAGCATTTACATTCTCGAGTAAGTTTGGAATGCTGAACTATATACATAACATATAACCTGATACCATGCTTAATTGCATATCCTGGATCAGAAGATGATAGTTATATAATGTATATATATATCCCACCTGATACACTTTGGCATTATAGCCGTACATAAGAGTGGGAAGGACAAGTGCATCGCTGTAAAAAAACCGCGATTTTCGGCCGATTTGAGCCTTTTTTTTCTTCAAAATTTCAAATTGCGGTGACCATCAGGATTAATTACCGGACATGGGAAACCCATCAATTCCACGAATCGCTGCACTCCTCACCCGCGTAATGGAGTAGAACGCCAAATCAAGCTAAAAACAACGGTTTTTCGGCGATTTCACCCTGAAAAAATATTTTTTGGGGATAATGAAAAAAAGTTGTATTTTTTAAATTCCTGCGATTCCAAAGCGATTACATTACATCATAGAAATATTCGATTATAGTTGTGACACATACTTAAGCCATTCTCACTCGTGCGACGGCTCATCAGCTCTATCGTTACACTTCCATGCCATTTGGAGCAGCTGGAGCAACCGCCGCATTCATCAGGATCATGGACTACGAGCTGCGTCACCTACAACATCGCACGGTGGCGTACGTTGACGACGTGTGCATATACTCAGACACCGCTGAGCAGCACATCAATGATGTGGAGGCCGTGCTTCGCACCTTGGGGGATGCAGGAATCCGGTTGCACTCAGGCAAGTCAACCTTCGGGGCGGCCACCGTGGAGGTAGCACTTCAAATTTGTCGCACCGGGTATTTTATTTGTCGTGTCGCAAGACAGATTGGAATTATACCGTGCGACAGAAATGAGCCGGGGGCTCATATCTGTCGCAGGTGCGACAATCATGAGTACCACGCTCATTTCTGTCGTGAAAATTCACAGAAAATTTCCGAAAATGAAATTAAGCTAGGGGGAACACAAACGAATAGTACCGCGAATATGACTTGAAAAACAAAATTACTGAACGAGTAGTACCGCGAATATTACATAAAACACAGGTGTATTATACGATCACTTGGGGACATTCATATAGCACGGAGCATACATGAGTAGCAAGCAAGCAAGCATTTCAGATGGATAAAGATACTAAGAGAAAAACCGATTACTCTCTTAAAAAATATTAGCATAAATACTTATTACTACTAGGCTGCTAGTTTCTAATACAAGGATTCAACTACCCGAGGGCGATATGAAAATCTAAACTAGGAAACTAGAGCACAGCGCACGTTCCAAAATCTTCAGAACCAAAACGTTTCCTGCAGCACACGAACAGCGAATCAGTCAGGACGTTGGGGATCGAACCCAATACCGACAGCCAACTGCTGTCCGCATTTCACCCTCGGGTGGGCGTCTACGTACAAAATAGACGTTTTGAAAACAGCAGCGGAACAGTGGGTGGAAAATCTAAAATTCTGAACATCAATAATCGGCGAAACCTAAACAGAGCTGGAAGTCACAGGATGCCGCGAGCACTCTGCTGGCGGCATAAAAGGATGCTCGGCGTAAAAAACAAAACCTGCAAAAAACGAAACGCTGGTTAGTAAAGACGTTGGGAATCGAACCCAACCCGTCGGAGAATCCCGCCGGTCTCCAAGCACCCCTTCAGCTTAGTAGGGCCAGAGGGAAAGATGCCGCCAGGAACGTTGCTGGCGGCTTCAGAAAAGGCACAGCATGAATTATACACTATGGCCGTTGCTGGCGCCTTCAGAAAAGGCACAGCATAAACCTGCAAAAAAACAGAGCGCTGCTCAGGAAGGAAGAATTCCTGTTGAAAATTGAACTCAAACCGTCAGGCGGGATGCAAAGACGCCCGACGGCCTCCAATCATCCATGTATCGCAGGATGGGCTGCTGGTGGGATGCGGCTCATGTGAGAACATCGCAGGAACGCCCCCCCGCCGGGTTCCACGCATGCACACGAAAACATGGTCGATATGAAATATCGCTAAAGAAAAGTAGCGCGCAAAAATCATTAATCAAACAAAAACACAAGCCGCGCGCTGAGACAGCGAGCAGGTAGGCGCAAGATAAGAGCTTGGAGAAAAATGAAAACGTTGCCGACCAGGATCATACCATATCCACTTTTGTCCGGGGCGCGCCGCCGATAGGAGTGGTGAGATGATCTTGAATGACGAGATGCGTAAATAATTGTAAATTCCGCATATCTTCGGTGTAAAATATGGAATTGTTACCCGTGTCTCTCGTTGTCGGTTACGACCGAACGGTCGAAACAATCCGGGGTAGGACTGCTGAGATCGGTAAACCTGTTATTAGAGCAGTTTTGCGACAAATTCATAATTGTAAATTCCGCATATCTTCGGGGTAAAATATGGAATTGTTACCCGTATCTCTCGTTGTCGGTTACGACCGAACGGTCGAAACAATCCAAGGTAGGACTGCTGAGATGCTATCGTATCATGATTGGTCGGTATAACGCGAGCGCTCGACACATTCATGGTAGGACTGCTGGCATGGATGGAAAACAGTATATATATCTTCGTGGTATAATTTTGAATTGTTAAACGTTTCTCTCGTTGTCGGTTACGACCGAACGGTCGAAACAATCCGGGGTAGGACTGCTGAGATGCTATCGTATCATGATTGGCCGGTAAAGCGCGAGCGCTCGACACAATCCGGGGTAGGACTGCTGACATGGGCAGAAAATTTTCGAAAAATTTCCAACGGCATAATTTTTGAGGGACAGCTCCTGCGGTGTGGCCTGTTGATGTCACTTTTTTCCAGGAAACCTGTTTCGCTCCTTTAAGGGAAACGAAATGAAAAACAGCATATTTCTGAAAAAGCTGCGAAGCGTCGTTAATATAAACGAATCTTTTGCGACACGACAAATAAAATACCCCGTGCGACACAAATGAGGGGCTACCCACCGTGGACTTCTTGGGCTACCGCATCGGTCACAACACCATCGGTGCACAGGACATCAAGTGCAAGGTCATCCAAGAGTTGCCCAAGCCCGAGGACAAGACTGGAGTGCGCTCCATTCTCGGGCTCATGAACTACTACGAGGGCTTGGTGGGTGAGCCCATGGGACCCAACTACTCAGAGATGGCTCGACCACTGAACGACTTGCTCAGGAAGGAAGTGGTGGACGTCAAGGAGGCTTGGGGGAAGGACCAGGACCGAGCGTTCCAAACACTCAAGGACGCTCTCTGCTCGGGGAGGTGTTTGAAGCCCATCGACTATGGCAAGCCCATCTTCCTCTACACGGACTGGAGCAACCATGGCATTGGCGCAGTACTGGGCCAGAAGGATGAACAAGGCGTGGAGCACATCTGCGTGGTGATCAGCCGCTCACTGTCAAAAACTGAGAGACAGTATTTGTATGCGAGCTTTCAGAGTGAGATGCTGGCAGTGGTGTAGAGTGGTGGCTTGCATCCATGTGCCATCGCACTACATGACAGACATGACGGAGAGCAGGGCGCAGTACTTTCGCAAATTGTGTCATGCTGGACGCTTGCATGTAATTGGACATCTGGAGCATGGGCCCATAGGAGGTAGAAGATGTATGTGGGTGATGGTGTTTCGAAACCCTTTGACGCGAGCAAGGATGCTACGAGGAGGAGAGGCTACTGGAGTGGGTATGTTTACTTTCAACATGGGCAAGTTCGCGCTGGATGGTGCCACAACAGAAGATACTGAACAAGCTCTTATCTAATGTTTGTGCTACCAGTGGCAGCTACATATGGGGGATGTTGAGAAAAAGAGCTTGCATAGGAAGTTAAATGTGGTTATCAAAAAATTTTGAACTTTTGTGTGGTTACAGTTGAGAGATTGACTGCGTAGTGACATAAGACAATGCGTATAGTACTGGACTGGTGCTATAGAGATACTGACAATAAGTAAGGCTATATAGTAGTAGGACTAGATAGTCGCGCTTCGTAGGGACACGTCGTGCATAAGCTCGCGACAACCAGACACTGAGCCACTTGCCGAGACCGGCGGTGAGAGGCGTTTCGGGGTAATCAAACCACGAAGGACCCCTTTAGGTTTTGCAGTAGAAGTAGTTTGAGACATGTTGAAAAAAATGCGGTGCGGTAGTCGGTAAGTTCGACGAGACTGTCGGTGCGGGAAAGCGGTAAGGGTAAATTCGGTGAAGTAGAAGCGGTAAGCCGGTGAAGTTCGGCGAGACTGTCGGTAGTCGGTACGTTCGACAAGACGGAAATTAGAAGCCCAAAAGAAACAATGCCACCACTGAAGTAGGAAGCCCATAGCCTCAAAGAAGGTGTGATATCGCGGTCGGTACGGTGAATATATATATAAGCAATGTATATATATATATATATATACTACGGTCAGAGCACAACAGGAAAGCACAGCCTTTCAGGTGACTAAGATGCATAACATAAAATACTTAGGGTTTTTATGCTTGTGCTCGGACAGTCACAGTGACACTGGCAGATGAATTGTGACACAACTCTGAGAAGGGGGAAACACAGGAGACACGCCCCCACCTTATGGGGGGGGGTCAGATCTCTCCCTCCGTGATTAACACACACATATGAAGCGTCGTAGAGCGGGTTTTGATACAGTCATCACTAGTAATTAAATGGGAGATTTGCTGAAAAGAATTTGCGGTCGCGACGCGATAGATTTGATATGGTACCCGCATACACCGTAGATTTGATAAAAATCGTACCATACACCGTAGACTTGATAAAAATCGTCAAACTCTTGAATAATCTACTTACTTTAGGTATATCACAAAAACTACGAGTGAAGAGCACTCATAAAATAATGCACACTTCAGACTGCAGTGGCTCGACTGCTTTAGCTCACTGGAATGTCTTCTTGAAATATGCTCTCAAGATCTTCTTCCGCTTGATCACCTCATACGTCTTGGAGTCCGGAAATACATCCTTTGCAACCATACGATCTAATAGCTGCACCATCAAACCCCTTGCACCCTTTCATCTCCTTGGAGAAACCAACCAACTTCTACTTCTATACTTCTAACTGTCCCCTAAAACCTAAAGAGATTCGCACGTCATGTCTTGCAAGTTGGGGGCAGCAAAAACCCACAAATCGAGCTAACCCACCTTACTTCCCATCTGGGTGTCATTTGAGCGAACACATCCTTCGAGCAGTGTGTTGAAAGTCGCGGCCGATGGCTGCAGACCGAAGACTCGCTCCATCTCCGCCACCAAAGCCTCCGACTTGCCCCACTGCGGAGGTGTGCAGGCCATGTACCCTCTGTACAAAACAAGTCCCTGCGTGCCTCTGAAGTCGATGGCTGCTAGACTCGAAAGTGTAGGGTCGAGAGCACACCATTACCAAGTCCTATGAAGTGAACGTGATCGCGTTGTCCCCGCTTGCTCATATTGTAGACAAAGATTGCCCTCTGCACACACCTTGAAACCTAGTATAATATCTATGCACTCAAGACAACAGGCGAGCAGGTTGATGGGAGTACACACCTTAGTAAGGTTTCGAAGACGAGCTGCATACGGAAGGTTCACCCAATCTCCCGGCAGGCACACATACGCCAGTGAGTAAGTTTCAACTGTCGCATAGCGGTGAGTAGCACCAGCAGATACAGACCTATAAATTGTACACCTATGGTGTAGTTCGAGATTCACAAGGGCCCGATGAAGAGAGGCACCTACTCGAGTTACGATGCGGATCGCAGTGCCGAACACACAGCTGCCGCTTAAAAGAATTGCGTTAGCAAGTAGGGTGGAGTCGCTCGTGAAAATGCGAAGTTAGTGTGACTTTGCCAAATTCCTTTAGGTCTCTATGTGTACTTATCTTCCGAGCTAGATTCGACTGTTGAAGCAAGGTTGGCCGCTTCACTTTGGCCATCGTGACCCTGCGATCATAGGTTTCTCCAGTACTTCCTCAAGCCAGGTGAGGACGTGGAAGTTGCCAATCTTTGGCATAGAACTACTGGTCATATCGAAACGATCTCTTACCAGTGGCCTTCGTGATCCTGCTGGTTAGTCCCCAGCGTGTGCCTGCCTACAACTCAAGGGAATTGGATGCGTAGTTTCGGAGCGGCTTAGCATGCGTGGCTGAGCTGAGCCTAAAAAAGAGGTGGCGTCTTACGTGGTCAGGGACTACAACTCTTTGCAAGAATATCTCGTCGTACACCTTCGCAGCCATTTGGATTTGGCCACAGCTAACACACGCCGCCTGATGGCACACAGAATATCTCAGTGCAGGAACTGAGGGTGGTCGGAACAGCAGGGGAGTGGATGCTGTGACCTCTGGTACTATGGGCGCGTATCCAACGTAGCACCGGTGAAAAAAGGGGGGCAACGACTCGTTGAATACGTCACGAGCGTTGAAATTCAAACGCCAAGACGTGTACGTTGCAGTGTGAATTTTCATCTCTATCGTCAAACATACGGGAAAACGCGCATTGGATCTAAGTGCGCTTGAGCTGCGGCGCAAAGCTGTTTTCTTGGAGTGTCTGGCATCAAGATAATAGCATACAACATCATACAGCCACAAGACAACATCATACACCGAGTTGATGTTTTGTCCCGAATACTGCTGTCATTTCGTATGGTATTCGTTGTGGAGGCTGCTTGGCTCAAACCGAAACGAAAATACTGTGGCTTCAACGCACCAAGGTGGCAGTGGCAGCCTGGATATCGGGTTGCACGCCCTTAAGGCCCATGTCCACGAGAGCTTGAACAGCCTGTGCAACAATCCAACACAGTCTTGAAATGTGATCCTGCTGAGATCTTCCAATGCCACAGTGATTACGTATGGTGATTGCCCTATATGTTACGGCGACACTCCGGGCACAATATCGCGAGAACTTAGCGTCAAAATACAATGCGAGATTTCCACCTCATTGGGATTATTAGTCCGTCCAAACTTGATGATGCGTTTGGTGACGTCTTTCCTGATCTCATCGTCGGTTTTGGACACCTGACCATTTTGGATGCAAAGCCTGCGCGAGACGGCGGGCCTCTCGGATGGCAGTGTTCGCAGAGTCCTCAAAGATTTCTGGCAAACTTGATGTGCGTGAGTGCGCAGAATCTTAGTGTGATGTGACTTAGACACACAAGTTTTCGTGGGATGACTTGATGAGCCAAGGACTATCTGGCTGCAACTAGGCGTGTGCCTTAATTCGGGACGGGGACGATTGGCTGCGAGTCTCTGTGCCATGCTTCTGAAGAATCCGATTTGTTACGATATGGAAAGCAAAGAATTTACAGGGTTTGACTGGTCTCGCAGCAGTGCTACCGAGGTGTTTCTTACACTGGTGTGTACTCGCCCTATTGAGTCGAATGCAAGACGAAGAGGAGATATGTGCAGCGGAAGGCCTGAATGAGTGATTCCTCGTCCTCGCTCTGATTTTTTTTTGTTTCCAGGTTGGAAGAGGCAGAGGGCTCTCTCGTTTGCTCTCCGTCGTGATTCCGAGTTTCAGTTTGCAGTTTCACGACAGCGACACTTTTATACAAGACTTATCCTGATCTGTGAATAGAGAGGTTCCGCAAGGCTGTGGAGAGTTAAGCGCGGAGAGTCATCGATGATGACAGTCATCGCGCGTAGCTCTCCGCGCTTAACTCTCTGCTCGTTTCACGATTTGGCAAAATCGCTTCCGCAGTCATGAACGATGAGGCCCGTCCTTAAATCTGGTTTTGAGATTACGCGAGTCGCGTCGCGTCGCGTCGCGTCGCATCGCGTCTGACCAGATTTAAGGATGAATAAATCGGCGTACTGCGACTGTGTGCACGACGGCCCATGCGTACGTGGCGTCCAACGTGGTTACGTTTTATTATATCTGGAATGGGTATAAAAATAAATACACGATTTTCCGAAACGAAAAGGGGGTTGGGTCAGAAAAAAAGTGGGAGAAAGGGGGAAATAAGCGGGGGGAAGGGGGAAAGGGGGAAATGTGGGGAGGATAAGGGGGGATAAGGGGTTGGAGAAGGGGGAAGGGGGATGCAGGACGGATGAAATCGGGTTGATAAAGGGGGGAAGGGTAGGGGAGGGGGTATATGGGGTGGGCGGGGGGATAAAAAATTGGGGTTTATGGGGGGGCGGGGCGGTGGGGGGAAAAAAAAGGCAAGGGGGGACGGCGAAAGGGGGGAGATCGTATTTTATACGACGAATTCTATCCAAAGATCTGTGAAGGCGTCGCACCTGCCGACGGAGCGTACACATCAAGGCTCTATATCGATATTTCCGATAACCGATACTATCGATATATCGTATTTATCGCCGATTATCGGATTGCAATGTCTAACTATCGATTGTGCAGGTTTTGGTGTTCCATATTTAATTTATAACAAATTACATATAAATGTCCAAGTAATCGATTATTTATCGATTGTGTCAATATCGATACTGTTTTTCGGATATCGGATTGTATCGATACCGAAAAACCAAACCGATATAGAGCCCGGTACACATGCGTCGCATATCCAAGGAGCGTCCATTTATTTTATCTCTGATTTGATCTGACAAACAGCTTTCAAAATTTGCCTACGTGGAACCAAAAAACGCGACGCAAGAGCGTCGCGTCGCGTAGATGTTGGACAAAACATCTCTGCGTGACACAGTAGCGTGTTTCTGTTACGCAAAAGATGTTTGTCCAAACATCTCCGCGACGCGACGCTCTTGCGTAACCTGTGCGTAGCGTTTTACAGTTTTCCAACCAATCAAATCGCTGCGATCAAAAGTTACGCGACGCGACGAAATTTTATTTTACCCAAACCAGATTTAAGGACGGGACTGAACGACAAACGACAAACGACGAACGACGAATTTGTGATTCTCGATTTCGGTGCTCGTTGAGGGTGATTCTATGGTTAGCGCTGTAAAAATTCAAAAAAATTGAGAAAACTGTTACCTCACGGAAATTGTTCCGTCGCTTTGTACAAAATCTGTCGTTTTGTACAGTTTTCGAATGTACTTAATATGGAATTTACCACAGGTCCCATGCCATCTTCACTCAAAACGACGCACCGTGACGTGACGTGACGCCAAACCATAGAATCACACTGAACGTCAATTTTTAATTGACGCTTCCTTGTTTTCTGGAGAAACAGTTCGTCGGCCACGCGGGAACGCAGGATCAAATGGAATTCAAGAATATTCCAGATCGATTACATCCAGCCAGTTTCCGATTAGGACGTCTACCTTAGCTCTTCGTCGTTCATCGGGCGGAGAGTTAAGAGAAGCTTAACAGTGGGGGCAGAGAGTTAAGAAATCGCGGAGAGTTAAGAGTTAAGAAGTATGAACGAGTTATGACGCATGACCATCGCGTTCGACGGAATCTATGACACGATATGCCCTTAACTCTCCGCGCTTAACTCTCTGTCCACTTTGCGGAACCTCTCTAATTATAGGGGGTACGTGAACGTACAAGTGGGGGAAAATCAATCTCAAATCAGCATACAAAATGTGATGCGGGCAAAGAATTGGTTCTATTATTTTGAATGTTGACAAAATTTTAAAAAGTTTAGAATGAGTGTCATGCATTATGCAAAGCGAGTGTCATGCATTATTGGTAATTACAAATGAACAGACCCAAACACCTCAATCGTAGATTGACCGGTATTAACATATCGCCTCAGTCCGATTCTATGGATTGGTGTCACGTCACGTCACGGTGCGTCGGCCGCGGCCGACTCACGACTGTCACCAGTTTATAGAATGAACTTTACTCTCACAAGTCAGAGCCTCCGGACGCGGCGATTTTCTCCCGGTTTATCGATTTTTTTTATTTTCTGTGGTAGTCCGGAGGCTCTGATACTATTCGTAAGAGGCCAAAATGAAGGTGTTCCAAAGGCCTTGAAAATTTCAGCGTTCTGAGAATGGGTTATTCGAAGCAGAAGTTCTGCTTGGAACGGGGCCAAAAAGTGAACTGGCTCGCCAGGAACGCAGACCAAAGAGTTTCCAGACCAGACTTCTGCAGTCTGCAGATTGACGAATATCAAAAGTGGCATAACTTTTGAACGCATTTGCCATTTTGGTTGATCCAAAGATCGGTCTTGATTAGATTACCACCCTCGTTTCGAATATGCACATGAAAATGTGGTGTGTGGTACTCATTGTCTAAGTTTTCTCACACGACCGCGCCTTCTGCTTTTTAAGCTAAAATATTATTTCGCATGATTCACTTCGCAAACCTGCCATGTTTCTACTATCGAACATGTTGTTACAAACCACTTGGCTCCCACCTTCAGTAATATGCCAACCTCGTGAATGCGTTTGCTTAGCATCCTTCATCATATCAGATTATAAATCAAATACTTTTTCTTTTGCATCTGTTTGCATCTAGGCGCTGCTGGCGCCACCCCTACCCCCACGCACCAAAATGCCCGCCACGGGCGGCTCGGTTGTCCAAATCTACTTTTGAAAAATGCTCCTAACCACTTCATGCAGCCCCCCACACATTCATATGCACAGCTCCACCTGTCTTCGACCCTGTATGAGATCCTGCTGTGTTCAAACCCTGTTCAGTTGGTCCCCGACAATTTGCATCTAGGCGCTGCTGGCGCCACCCCTACCCCCACGCACCAAAATGCCCGCCACGGGCGGCTCGGTTGCCCAAATCTACTTTTGAAAAATGCTCCTAACTCCCCATGCAGCCCCCCACACATTCATATGCACAGCTCCACCTGTCTTCGACCCTGTTGGCTACTGCCCGACAGTCCTTGTGAAAGGACTGGAATCTCGTTCAGTCCTATCACAAGGACCGGACGCGCGGGAATTTTTTTAACCATCCTCTTGATGGTCCTAGTGCCTATCCTCCGGATTGTAGTCTCATTGGGACCTAAACTGAGTACCCCTTTGCCCGTTTGCCCAAACAATTTCGCAATTTCATGCTACGTTATCAACATTAAGCATGGGTAGCGTTAAAAATCACTAAATTCCAACCACACCACAGTGATAGTTTCGGATTTTGTATACCCAGGCAACTTCAACCGATATTTTGAGGGCGAAGATGACCTCCGATCATTTTTTTGACAAGACACTGCAGAAAGAGCAGCTCGCGAACTTGACAACACAGGTCTCCGAATTTTCACGGGACCTTCGTGGAGGTAGCTAGCGTGAGAAACATTTCGGTCCTTGTGGTAGGACTGGCCTTTTTATTTAATTTGAATTAATTTTACCCCCACTTCTTCAGCGCTCACAAGTGCATACCCATATCGAGTATATCACCCGGCACATGTTTTTAATAAATATTTGAGCACCCAAGGATGATCTTTAAGCACTCAAACATCAACTACATCGAAAAATCGTGGCGGCTAGCCCCCTTTTACTTCGGTCCTTGTGGTAGGACTGGAGCGTCGGGCAGTAGCCACTGTATCAGATCAGTTCCCCGACAATTTGCATCTAGGCGCTGCTGGCGCCACCCCTACCCCCACGCACCAAAATGCCCGCCACGGGCGGCTCGGTTGTCCAAATCTACTTTTGAAAAATGCTCCTAACTCCCCATGCAGCCTTCCACACATTCATATGCACAGCTCCACCTGTCTTCGACCCTGTATCAGATCAGTTCCCCGACAATTTGCATCTAGGCGCTGCTGGCGCCACCCCTACCCCCACGCACCAAAATGCCCACCACGGGCGGCTCGGTTGTCCAAATCTACTTTTGAAAAATGCTCCTAACTCCCCATGCAGCCCCCCACACATTCATATGCACAGCTCCACCTGTCTTCGACCCTGTATCAGATCAGTTCCCCGACAATTTGCATCTAGGCGCTGTTGGCGCCACCCCTACTGCCTATTCTACGAAAGGTGGGTTTACACACCGTAAGGACCCCTTACGGTGGGTTACCCAACCCTAAGTAAAACGATTATTTCAGCCCCTAAACTGACCCCCTGGTCATGTTCATGGTGGCAGGATGACTTTAGACACTCCCAAGAGGCATCCGCGAAGAATTATATCGGATGTATCCGGGTTTGTTAACCTGAAAACCCAAACCCAAACCGGCAAACCAATTATCGCATATAAATCGTGTCATATAGCGTAAAAAACCGGCATACCCCCCTCACTTCGCGTGGCATTTTGAGGGTCAAGATGGCCTCGAATGAAAATTTTGACAAGACACTGCAGAAAGAGCAGCTCGAGAATTTGACAACATAGGTCTCCAAATTTCCAAAGGGCCATCGAGGAAGGCCACATATCTACCAATATACAAAATTATGTGGTAACCCACCGTAAGCATATATGATCGGAACCCGCTACACCCCCCCCACTTCGCGAGCGCATTACACACATGGGGCACATCGCATCCATCCATAGTATGTTCCTCAGCTTTAATTCAACTCATAAACTGTCTGAAAATCGATAGGTTTGACACCGTAGACCTCATAACACCACCACTAGAGGCCGCCGAAAATTCCTCTTACGGCGGGTTAACCCACCGTAAGATTAGTAGAATAGGGACTACCCCCACGCACCAAAATGTCCGCCACGGGCGGCTCGGTTGTCCAAATCTACTTTTGAAAAATGCTCCTAACTCCCCATGCAGCCCCCCACACAAGCATAGGCCATACTTCGGCTTTTGTCTATTATACAATATATTCAGTTTACTCTATATTAACTCAAACATTATCATCTTGTTCTCCACCTAGGGTTTTCATGCCTACATAAGATTACAAACGTGTCACAAGCAAGCTATAGCACGCGCAAGTGCTATAGTTTTGTACACGCTAGATAAGGACTAGAGGCACAAATATCACCTTATGTGACGTTTCCACAATTCAAGTTGAAGTTCTAGAGGTTACAAATCTCAATTGTCTCCATTCGCTCCTGTGGTCATAGGACACCCCCAAATCCCTTTAGGCATCTCAAAACAAACCCCCATAGGTATGCATAACTCAAAGTAATATGCATAAGGAACCCTTCGATAAAGTCCGCACCTCCATCGCGGTTTCATGGCTAAAGATTTGGGTGTGTCACACTTCACAAATCTATACCGCAATCGCGCCTGCAAGCATATTGCACCCCAAATACCTTTTAGACATCTCCAAACATCCTCCCATACGTTCGAAAAACGCAAAGTACTGAGCATAACGAACCACTGAAAAAATCCGCACCTCCATCCCTGTCCCACAGCTCAAGTTATAGTCGTGTCTAATGCGCCCATTATATACCGCAGTAGCGCCTGCACGCATATTGCACCCCAAATACCTTTCAGGCATCTCCAAACATCCCGCCATACGTTCGAAAAACGCAAAGTACTGAGCATAACGAACCACTGAAAAAAATCCGCACCTCCATCCCTGTCCCACAGCTCAAGTTATACGAGTTCGAAATGCGACAAAACTGTATCACCGACGCGCCTGCACGCATATTGCACCCCAAATACCTTTCAGACATCTCCAAACATCCCGCCATACGTTCGAAAAACTTAAAGTATTCAGGTTAAGGAACCGCTGAAAAAAATCCGCACCTCCATCCCTGTCCCACAGCTCAAGTTATACGAGTTCGAAATGCGACAAAACTGTATCACCGACGCGCCTGCACGCATATTGCACCCCAAATACCTTTCAGGCATCTCCAAACATCCCCCCATACGTTCGAAAAACTTAAAGTATTAAGGTTAAGGAACCGCTGAAAAAAATCCGCACCTCCATCCCTGTCCCACAGCTCAAGTTATACGAGTTCGAAATGCGACAAAACTGTATCACCGACGCGCCTGCACGCATATTGCACCCCAAATACCTTTCAGACATCTCCAAACATCCCCCCATACGTTCGAAAAACTTAAAGTATTCAGGTTAAGGAACCGCTGAAAGAAATCCGCACCTCCATTGCTGCCCATCGCTTGATTTCTCAGCGACCCCAACTCGTCGCATCAAGCAGAGTAAGTCGAGCCAGAAAGGAACTTCATGGGGATGTTAAGGAGCACCCTCGAGGTTTCAGTATATCGTGGACCGCTTAATCAACGAACTTTCCTAATAGCTGAATATTATATGCTGCGCGCGGTAACAGTTACATTTTTTCAGTATACAGTAAGCATACAAAACAGGCGTTTCCGCGGTTCGCGTAGGTTTTCTGGAAGGAAAAGGTAGCGAAATTCAGGCCAAAACACGAAAAGAACCAGAGGTTACGAGCTGCTTTCCATTGCTTTCTGTCGAGAATCGCGCGATCGGCCGCGCAGCGGCCGAAGCTCGTAACCTCTGGCTTGCGAGAGTAAATGAACTTTTTCCATTAAGCCCTCCCCGACATGACGTAGATTCCCAATCGTAGGAAATATTCCTCCACATCAGAAATCGGAAAGACCGT
Source organism: Cymbomonas tetramitiformis (assembly GCA_001247695.2). Taxonomy (NCBI): domain Eukaryota; kingdom Viridiplantae; phylum Chlorophyta; class Pyramimonadophyceae; order Pyramimonadales; family Pyramimonadaceae; genus Cymbomonas; species Cymbomonas tetramitiformis. Next base: position 23,484 of record LGRX02033462.1, read on the forward strand.
GCGATTTTTCATCTGACCGGTGTGGTAAGCCTACTATCCCACCGTTGAGCGTTGACCCGGAAGGACCCTTTGAAACATGCGTCGGGCTGCTGTCCGCACATGAATTTTGGCAATTACTTTGCAAATTTCGCAACATGTATCACAACATTTTAAACATGTTTTCACTGTGATATATGTGCGTCGTTTGACACTCGAAACGTAGCGAAAGAAGCCGTACTTCGCGTTTTAGGATGCTCGCCGGGAGTGAGTACCCTTGCGGTACTAAACGATTGCGTAGCGAGATGTACAGAGATGAGTCTCCGCCAAGTTTTCACGCAAAGTTAACTTAAGTTAACGTTGCGTGATAGCGCGTTTGGCGTTATTCCATCCGTATTCGCGGATGTGAGCAAGCCGCGAAGGGGGTTCGCATTGCGGACTTCAAACGCGTTTTGGGCATCCGCGTTTCTGCGGATGCTCAAGACAGCGACTGAAACTAACTTCATTACATACTTATAAAGTGTTGGAGAGAGTTGCACGCTGTTCGAACACTCATAAGTTTGAGACTGCAAAACGTTTGTTCCAATTGTCCCATTTATAGCGGTACAATGATGAAAACGTGCGGGGATCTTTACGCACGCGCTCATCATGTCCAATAAAAAAGTTAACTACGGAAAACACAATGAAAAGTATCATTACGAAGTTATAGGTCTTATAACTTCGGAATAATATCATAATCATAGGCTCACCGTAGCAGAAATATCAAGTTATTTCTTTGAAAGCGGTGCCTGGGACGCAACATCAGGCTGAAAAACAGAAAAGGCGAGAGTAGTTTCTCCGACGTGGCACGTAGATTTAGTCGGCAGAGAGTCGTCTCTCTCGAAAGCCGTCAAAAAAATCAGGCCTCCATTAGATCGAAGGATGCACAGAGCAAGATCTGACCGAAAGTCGACGAAAGATGCTCGATGTCACGCGATGTGATGTCATGTCAGGCCATTCTTTTCCGCCGCGCCGACTCCAAAAACTCGGAAAAGTTGGAGCGTGACATTGCCTGACATGCCCGTCGGCCGACGTCGACCTACGTCGCCGTAGCCAATCAGCGTGCTGTGATCAAAGAAATAGTCGGCCGACTACCGAGTCCGTGACGTGACACCAAACCATAGAATCAGCCTCACCCCCAAAAATAGTAAGCGACCGAATCCTGCGGGGCTCGGCCAGCCCACTTGTCCCCCCTTTCAAAGAATAAAACATTAAAAATTGTAAGCGGTCGATTTCCCTGCGAGGCACACCGAAGGGGCGAACCCCCCTCTTTCCTGCGGGGCTCGCCCATGGGCAAGCCCATACAGCCGACGTTCATGACAGTGTCATCAACTTTTATTCTTGGAGCTTTGCGGACTGCGTCTCATGTCAATTGTCATGTCATTGTCATGTCACCAGCCCATACAGTACAGCTGCGCGCCTGTATCAGTATGGGCTGGAACAGGAATTATACACAAAAATGATTCCCGTGTGTCGTGGTCGTGGTCGTCACACTTTTGTTTCAGTGTCACGTGGTCGCGGTCGCCAGGTTTTTAGGCGACGTTCATGACAGTGTCATCAACTTTCATTCTCGGAGCTTTGCGGACTGCGTCTCATGTCACATAAAAACTGAAAGTTATCTAACGGTGAGGGGTCACCGACGTAGGAGGGGGCACATCAACGGTATATAACTTCGGTTATCTACGTTAGTGGGAGCGGAGCATTTAGGGCTCGCCAACGGAGTTGGCGGCTCCACTCTTTGACCTCTGGTTTGTTGCCCGTAAGTTTTGTCCTACAGGTATACGCGTTTTCGAGTTTCATCACATTGAACATTAGAGTTTCTTCTCTTTATTTCTTACATTATCATTATATAGTTTTCAGCATGGACTCCCTCTCTGACGACGCCCTGACCCAGCGTATCGCGGAGCTTCGCGCGACTGAAGCCGGCAAGAGCCTACTCGAGAAGATAGCTTCCGCTTCGCCAGACGACTTCACGCCCGAGGAGGTATCTCTTAACAACAGGCTCTCCCTGTTTCTGGCGGAGCAGGAGCGTAGGCAAGTCCGCGCTCAGTATGCTGCTCATATCCACGGCCCTGGACCAGCCGACCTTACTGTCCACGCTAAGTTGGATGAACTCCTTTCAGCCCATGGTCCCGCCCGTCGCGAGCTGCCGGGTGCGAAATGCGATTTCAAGGACAAGAATGGCAGCGACAGCAACGCAGCTAAGCGCACGTGGGAGTTCGCCAACAAGGCCGACGAGATCTTCTTCAATTCGTCTCGCGCTGTGGAGAAGGCGGCGCAGGCGGTGCCGGATTCGATTGCGGAGGATGTGAGGGAGAGTCTCGAGAAGGCCAAGGCGCAACTCGAGGAAGGTATGAAGCTCTGCGAACAACGCGCCCAGGTAGCCTTCATAGCCTTCAAGGATGGTTGGAATGTTGCGAAAGAATTTTCAGAGGAAATGGTGACTCTCATTGAAGAGGATGAAAAGCGGTACAAAAAGGCTAAGAAAGCCGCAGAGCGGCGCGCTGCTGAATCGAAGAAGAGCCGTAACAACTGGAAGCCTAGAAGCTATGGCAAGGGATCGTATAGTCAGCAGTGGTATCCGAGACATGAAACCCCCTTTAAGGGCGGTAAGGGGAAGGGCAAAGGCCCTCCAACGTGCTACTCTTGTGGTCGTTCGGGACATATGTCCAGTCAGTGCCCATATGGAGCACAGGCTCCGCCTAACTAGGTAGAGACAGAATGATGGACAATTATTATTAATTTTTTCAGAGATCGTTGGTCGTGCGCGCTATTGCCCTGAAATTTGTTCGATGGTGTATTCGTTGTTGTTGTACTCGTTTGAGTATCTTGCTCGTTCGAGTATCCCGCTGTTTAGCGGAACGCACGTTTGCTGCGTGATGTTTGACTCTCCTCCTGGGAGAGGTGTAGAGATCGAGGCTGCAGGAGAGGATGAGCGCGGAGAGTACGAGGAGGGGTCCCCCAAAGCCCCTTCCCCTCGAGGCCGCCTTCGAAAGAGACTCTCGTTCTGGAGTACTTTTTGTAATGCTGTAGTTCTACTATGGATTACCTTTGGTGTGTCTCTTCCCTGGGTTGACGAGCCTCCTCCAACTAGAGCGTTCGCGAATTCACCTCTTGCTTTTCGTGAAGCGGAGTTCGTCACTGAGGCTGTAACCAGCCTAGTTGACACAAGCGCAGCATACGAGGTACCCACGCGCCCTACGGTGGTTTCTCCGCTGAGTGTGGCATACCGTGACTTAGGACCGGGAATTCCGCCTAAGAAGCGCCTGATTTGGAATGGGCGCTATGTCAATTCGTACCTTTTCGTTCGGAAGTTTAAGTATGAGGGTCTTGCTATGGTTCGCGACTTGCTTGATCCGGACGGCTATATGTGGTCCTTCGATTTCACGTCGGGGTATCACCACGTGGAATTGCACCCCGACAGCCACCAGTACGTAGCTTTTGAGTGGCAGGGGAAGTTCTACTGTTACGCTGTATTGCCTTTCGGGTTAGCGTGTGCGCCCTACGTGTTCACTCGTATCGGTAGAGAACTAGCCAAGAGATGGCGACAGCAGGGAATGACGTTAATTCACTACCTCGATGACTTCATATTTTTCGGTGTTTCGATTGCTGGTTCTCTAGCTGTGTTTCTTCTGCAGCAGGCTACGGTCTTAGCAGACCTCGACGCAGCGGGCTTCCTCCTTAACTGGGAGAAGTCAGTGTTGCAGCCTATTCAGCGGCTTGCTTTCCTTGGAATGGGAATCGACTCCGTCCGCGGCTTGTTCTATGCTCCTCAGCAGAAATGGGATTCGCTTCAGGCTCGCGTTGCAGCGGCGTTGAAGTCCCGCCGCGTGAAAGTCCGAGCCCTCGCCTCTATTGCCGGGAAAGTGATGTCCCTTCGATTGGCACTTGGCAAGGCTGCCTTTATGTTTACGCGAGAGATGTATTTTGTTGTTGAATCAGCTGCCCGTTGGGACGCCTATATCTCTTTGCCTCCTGAAGTGATTTCTGAATTGCAGTTGTGGGCAGACACTGGAGCCGAGGGGTTCACCTCTGCTATTTGGGATTTGGTGGTTCGAGCTTTTTGTAACTTGATTTGGACAGATGCCGGCGCTACTGGTTGGGGCGGCTGGTTAGCCCCGCTTGGTGCTAGAGAGAGGCTCGATGCCAGAGGCCACCTCTCCCTGGCGGAGCGAGCTGAGTCTTCTACTCTGCGTGAGCTCGTTGGTATTCTTAAGACGTTGCAATCTCTGGCTCGGTTCGTTGTTGGCACCACAGTTCACTACAATGTACAACATCTTCGGAATCCACAATACTGCGGTATATATCCCTCACAATGTCATGCACCCACGAAAAAAATAGATTTCATCAAAATCGGCCATCCAAAAATCTGCTCTCGCCGAATTCCAAAGCAATGTTCCGAGTAGACTACTGCACATATTGACATGCTTAAGTATTATAAAAATCGATAAACATGTTTACATGAAGTATGCGACGTGCCACATCATACATCTATCATATCCGAACACTATTTGGCATTCATAGTATCCGTAGTAACGAAAAAAAACATTTGAAAATCTTGGATCAAAAATGTTTTTTACAGGTGTAAGGTCGATTTGAGTGCGTATATACACCCAATACGAGGTCGCCAACATGTATAATCTTGCAAGTATGATTGGGTATGATGTTAGGATAAAAGTTTGTACTTGGGCGGCTTGTTTGACCTGGAATTATATTGGATTAAAATATTTGAATGGCATGGCATGTTTTTTAACGTCCTCCAAAAGTTGCAACTCAAAAATGATAGGGTACATGCTACAAATGCATTGGATATAGTCATTTTATGACGATATACGGTTGATGGCGCATATGGACACTCAGTTTAGGTCCTAAGTGTACTAAAAACCGAAGGGTAGGCACTCAGACCGTCAAGAGGACGGCTAAAAAAAATCCCGCAACACCGGTCCTTGTGGGAGGACCCAACGCCGTTTCGGTCCTCCCACAAGGACTGTCGGGCAGTAGCCATTCGTCCGAAGATACTGCTGTAGTACAACGCTACCTCATCTATACCGAATGCCTCCCATCTCATAGATGGCACCGCTATTGGGTTGTGAACCCAAGGCATTGGTTGAACGACTAGTATCGGCTGAACGAATAATGCGTTCGCCATATGATACTCGCATGCTTGTTCAGAACATGCTAGAAGCGAAGATGATTTCTTCTCCGAACCATTCGGTACTTCAAGATAGCATCTTGCTTCGCCATCTCGAGTCCGACATACTGGCCTCTCGATGACATGTGTCATTCAAGTCTTACCTTGAATAAATGACAGATGATATGACTTATCATCTCGATGACATGTACAGTCATAGTCGACCGTACTGACGACTGTCTGTCATTATAATATATGACATGACTCGACATGACATGACATGACATGGTATGACATGTCTGACAGGTATGACACGTATGACATGTATGACATATATGTCATCGGTCATAACCCTGACAGTAGCACCACTCCCACCTTGCACCGTGTGACCTTGGTTTATGACTTCCGCTTCTCCATAATCTGGGACGACGTCGTCGGCGTCGACGCCGGGCAATAACACCGCATCCTGAATATCCTCATCGGCGCAGTCATCATCCGATTCATCGGCGGCGGTTCGCGTATCACTTCGCTCCGACCCTTCGCTTCGCCCGCTAGCAAACGCTTTCACCGCCGCCCACACATGTACGTATCAAAATCGCTCGCTCGTCGGAACGGACGGTAACCCAAGTAAGAAAGATGCCCCTTGTTCCGCACCAATTTCCTGAGCCCCGGTGATATTGTTTAAAGTGCGCGTATAGGACCGACGGGTCCGGCATGTTGACTCAACAGGGGCGGCACGGTATCACATACCTTCTGGTAGCAGTGTGTTCCTGCCTTGACGCTCCACTCCTGATTTCAGCATCATTGAAACCCGCGAAGGTTCGGGGAGTGGATATACAGGTGGCCTCGACCCTCGCGCCAAATCGCTCAACCCGCGACAAAGGTTTACGAGGCGCTCCAACTCTATATTCTTCATGATGCTGGCCACCGGACTCGATCGCGTTTTGACCGCACGCTTCATTCGGCCAAAGTAGTCCTCGAAGCAAAACATCCATAGCTCACGTGCTGGACCGTACATCATGAGCTGCGGCACGACATGAGTAAGGAGATGCCGCATCATCACCAAATCGGCTGGTGACATATGATCTTCACCAAGCTTTAGGACCACTTTCACTCTCTCAATGAGACCTGGCATTTCCTGGAAAAGGCAAATATCAGATCTCAAAAAGAAATCGTATGGGTACAATATAAATGCGGACCTACTATGGCCACGTGGGTACTAAATCAGGGAATCACCCCGCCCCCGTCGGGGCGGGGTGTTGGACCTTCAAAAGAATTGTAGGGAGAGGTTTACCTTCAGAAGAATTGTAGGGCTGACAACCTCACGAACGATGGAGCATATCTCCCCAACATAATCCGCGTGCAAAGGCCTTTCCACGAGCCCATCCCGACCAGACCAGCTCGAGAGAACAGGCAAAACTCCTGAAGTCATCGCCGTGATGCCCAATGCCGCCTTCAATCTTCGAGGAATGAAATTCTCGTTAGCCTTCAGTTGCATAAGCTTCTGAGCCAGTGGCCCCCATGATTTTGGTGCGCTCAGATTGTCACGTAACCACACGGTCATGGCTTCCCTCGACGGCTTCGACGGTGCCCACGGAGAAGGTTTACCTGCCGTGGGCACAAAGCGACAGGGCAGGATTGCGCCCCTTGGCCCCTACTTGGGTCCCGCCCCCGTACCCGTTGGGGCTAGCCTGGGTCGACATGGTTCCCACATGTGGTACCCCCCCCCCTCCCCCAGATTGGCTACTTACCAGCAAGTCGCTGAGCTGCTGTTCGAACACGTGTAGCATTGCGAGGTTGCGGAGGCGCAACAAGCCAGGCCCGATTGACCTTAAACTCTCTTGCAAAATTCCGACAATGCGCTGACCAGTTGCCACCACAAATCGATTTGTGTAAGCGTTGGACCAAGTTGCTCAATATGTGCATCAAGTCCAAAAGGTACATGTGTATGACGTGGAAGTACACCAATCTGGAGAACGCGCAAGGAGTTTTCACACCAAACTTCTTGAAACTATCTTGTAACTGCTCTTTGGAAGCGCCGTTCTTCGCCATGCCTTTGTGCAACTGCTGTATTTGTCGGACACGTTCATCGGTGTGGAGGTCAGTCTCGGTATCGCCACCTGGGTAAGTAAGTGTACAATCCATAATGAATTGGGGCAGATTGGGGGCGGGTTGTTGGCGGTACGGGGGCGGTTTAAGGGCGGGACAGGGGCGGGGCCAGGGCGGGACTCGGACAGTGCTTAGTAAGCACCAACGCTCCTATCACAAACTTCTCGGTAAACGCGACAGGTACAAGACGGGGGCGGTATGGGGGCCAAACACCGGACCGACATGGGACCAACATAGGACCGATCTATATGAGTATGATTGTACATCCAAGAATGGGCGGACCTCGTCGCTTTTGGTACTTCTCCAGAAATATCGTTTTCCCCATCTTGCTTTTCGCAGCCCCAATGCCGTTGATCAGGCACTTCAAGCATCCCATAATGGCAGTCGCAGCCATTCGTCGGGATGCGTCCACAAGGCCAACGTAATCCATGAGTACCGCGTACACCATGCATCGAACTGTAAATGGTTCTTTCTCGATGACGTCGAAAACCGTATGGCCAGTGGACCACAATACCTCTAGCTCATCCACCAGGTGGTCGTAAAAGAGCGAAGTGTCCTTGGGCTTGCCCTCCGCAATATCATACGTGAACACGTGCTTGTGTCGTTCTTCCCCGGGCATGTTGCCAATCATGAAGCAAATGGGCATGATGCTGGATATAGCTGATCGTTGAACGGGTTGATTCCATCCGCGCAAAGAATAATCCATAGATTCCGGCGGTCCGCGAAGAATCTGGGGAACTTCTGGACCAAAGCTCGGAGAGCAGGAGAATCTGCATTCGCAAGGCCGGGTCCAATGTCATTTCCCCATGGGTCCGGCAATTCGCCCTCAAATGTACCACATACCGAACCAACTATAATATCAAACTAATCGCTGATTGAGCTAGGATGACGAGAGATGGGTCCCACAGGTTTCCCTATACAGGGCGGGATAAGGGACCGATAGGGACGGGAAAGGTACTATGGGACACTCAACAGGGCTGAGCAATTTTACATGATTCGCACCATGTATCCCGGTGACTTTGTCTGGTTGTTCGTCAGGAAGCTTGGTCGCATCGAAGCTCCGCACCATCGCGGCATATTCTGGACAGAGGAAGATGTACTCCAGCAGTGATTCCAAAGGCCAGTATCTGAAAATAGATCTTGCTCGACCGTTCGTTCTCACCCCGTCGTGTTCTTTTCCCAACCGATACCTCGAAGTCTTACACTTTGGACATTTGTCGAGCTCGCTGTGTTCACCCTTGTACATGATGCAGCCCTTGATGCACACGTGCACCTCATTGTACGCTCCGTAGAAGGGTTTAAACCGCTTCAATGTCTAGGCGTGGAAATTCTGAAACAAAATATTGTTACCAAATAAAATAAAATACTGCGCTAGAGCTGCTTTAAAATGCCCCAAAGGGGTTATTTCACCGCTTACTTGAAGCGCGGTCAAGTCCGAAGTGTTTCGAAAATTCAGGGGGCGCTCCACTATAAAGTTAATTTATATATTTCCAAGAGAAAATCTTGTGATGGTTGTATAATTTCTGCACACTGCGTTTGCCCCCTGAACTTTTCATCGTAAGTCTCCCACCAACTGCCGGAACTACTGCGGTCATCGCCCCGCCCAAGTCTTAGGAAACTTCGGCGGTCACGGTCATCGCCCCGCCCAAGTTCTAGGAAACAAGGGCCCTCATATCAGGTAAGCGTTCAAATATGAAACAACATAACAACGGTACGCGTCTCGCAAGATGAGCAGCAACAGCAGCGACTCCAGCGGCAGGAGATTGTCAAAGCAGAAGACTCTTCAAATTGCACAGTCCAATATTCCCGAACTATGCGAGGGCGGTTTCAGCTGTGGGTGCGATCGGAACTGCAGTTTCTTGTTCAGCACATTCAAGGGCAATATCGACCAAAAGCAGCGCATGGGCCAAACTGAGTTCAAGTCTTACATGATGGCAACTATGCGCAAAGCGATGGTGAGGCGCGAGTCTGGAGAGCGTGTTATTGGCACCCTGAAGCTTTTCGAAACGGAGATCTGCGAGGAGGCGTTCAGAAGAGTGTGGGCGCTGCCCAGGAGCTCGTACCAGCGATATAAGGCACTTATCCTTGATGGGAAGGGGGAACTACCGGCAACAAGTGCATTCCCTGTGGCGAAGGCGGTGGTGACGAAGATTTCCTACCACGAGGAGGTGTTCCGCGACTGGGCGGATACGAATATGTTGAAAGGAGCACCGCAGAGGATGCCGGTCAGTGGTGCGCGCCAAATTCCACCCATCGATTATGGTGTGCAGTACGACTTGTATAGGTTAGACACAGAGGTCCAGTGGGCAGTATGTGCTGAAACCTTCAAAATATACGTGAAAACCCTGCTCAAGGCTCGACACATAACGGTAAGGGCGAAGGTGGAGGTGTCCGGAATCTGCACGACATGTGACGATCTGGGAGCAGAGAAGGCTCAGCTTCTTGGACAACAGGGTCGCGATCCTGTACGCTGGAAAGCCTATTCTGCGCGTTTCGAGCAACACGACTACATTCACAGGATGCAACGCACGTGTTATGACCTCAGGCGGAAGGAGGGTTCTGACCCTGACGGTCGGATCGACTCCATAGCGGCGGACGGCGCGGCAAATCAGAACACGGTTGTTCCGCATGCCCCGCATCAAGTTAAGGGCATCAGCGAGAAGAAACAGCATTTCTTTAACCTACACCTGCAGCTCACGATACTTCATGGCTCGTTGCTTCTATTTTCCGTTGGGCTCCCTTGGAGCGGGGCTAAGGGTGCAAACATGCTGCTCACGACACTGTGGAACTTGTTGCACTACACCGCACAAGGTCGCGCAGGCAAGCGCTACTTCCGGAAGGAGCTTCATTTGCAGCTGGATGGTGGCTCAGAAAATTGGAACAAGAACGCGTTCGCGTTTTGTGCGGTGTTGGTGCACTACAATATTTACACCGTGATTGTCTTCGATCCACCGTCTGATGGTCGCGCACACCCATAACGACTGCGACGGTTGGTTTGGACTCATCAAGATGTTCATATTTGGGAAAGACTCGCGCAAATCTGGAGTGTGGCTGTTGACCCTGGAATCGTGGATTGGCTGGTTACGAAGCTGGCCGGTGAAGAAGTTCACCAAAATCACGGACGTACAAGGCCAACAGTTGGACTTCAAGGCTTGGCTGGAGCCGCACATAAACCCAAAGTTTGAAGGCTATTCTGGGAAAGTAAGGCGTACACACCTGATGCACTTCGAGAAGGACGCGGATGGTGTTACACGCCTGAAGTACAAGTTTGGAGAACAATACGCAAACCACATGCCTGCCGGAGTGGATGAGGATCTCCGTAAGGGCATCGAGGTCATGAAAAGTTACCCAGCTTTCGACAGCAGCCCCACGTTACAAGAGGTGCAGCCGCTAGCCCCGAAGGAAGAGAGGGAAACCCGCACTGCTTTCAGTCGCTTGTGCGACTTCATCGAGTACCGTATTCCAACTGACACGCTGGACAAGTTGCTGGCGTACTTTCCCTTGCCCAAGACCGCCGAGGACTACGATGCCTGGGCTGGACCGACGCCGACCCCACAGGCTCCTCTGGATTTGAAGGAGCTTTACGAGAACGCCTGGCACAAGAAGCCAGTGCAGGAGGAGGTGCCAGAACGGACGATGCCCGAACAGTTCGAAGTGATATCCGACGGTCGCAACGTGTTAAGCAAGGACCTTCCGCGGAAACCTCCACAAGAGATCGTGCGCAAGTGCGTGGAGAAAGCGAGGGACGTCGAGTCCGTCGATTTCTGGTTCGTCCCGTTTGTCTGTTGCGAGCACCTCGGTTTCATTGTTAGGTCTTGCAAGTATTATGCCTACCTGAGTCTTACCTGTGTGTCTTATTACGCGTCGGCTACCATTGCAGGTACACGGTGGCCGAGTGTAAAGCAGCGTTGCACCACCTGGGAGTTGAACTTCCTGAACGCCCACTCAAGGGGCCGTTGGCGAAGGCCTATGCTACACGTCGCTATCTCCAGACATAATGTAACACCCAACCGTACTTCCGTACCTCGTCACTAGCTATCTCGCTGTTATGACTACTTGCTATATCGCTCTCGCGTATTGTGCTGCGCGCGTCACGTGTTCGTCACAGGGACTACTGTCCTAGGTGTCACAACCCGGCTGTGGTACACGACAAGCCGTGGTTTGTGACAGTATGCGCACGTAGGCAAAAATGATTTTAATGGTAGTCTGCGCGTAAGAAAATGGTTTTAATGGGCATCTGACCGTAGGCAAATGAAAATAATAGTGTGATATCCGTAGAAAGGCCGTGAACAAGCGGGATAGTGCAACGAGTGATGTGTTCGGTATACAACTATGTGCAGAACACAATACAAGTTTGCATATCAATTCTTTGGTGTTTTAGGAAGAACATGCTTCTTGCGCGCGCAGGATCCGATCAGATTTTAGGAGTCTAGGCGCGGCGCGTTAGAGGGGGTGATTGGGCATGCGTCGAGTCAGCGGCTCGACGCATGCCTAGCAAGGAAGCACAATAAACAGCATGAGCATATCACACATATTACACATGCATACTGGAAACATCATGAGCATCTGATAGTATACTGTCACCTCTCGCGGAAACGCGGATGTCAACTGCATTCACGTTTCCGTTAGGGTTCTTCCCTCATCCGAACGCTCGCTTGAAAGAGAGCCTGCGCATCAGATGAGAAAGGTGACAGTACAGATGCCCATAATGTTTCGAGTATGCATGTGTAATATGTGTGATATGTGCATGCTGTTTATTGTGCTTCCTTGCTAGGCATGCGTCGAGCCGCTGACTCGACGCATGCCCAATCACCCCCTCTAACGCGCCGCGTCCAGACTCCTAAAATCTGATCGGATCCTGCGCGCGCAAGAAGCATGTTCTTCCTAAAACACCAAAGAATTAATATGCAAACTTGTATTGTGTTCGGCACACAGTTGTATACCGAACACATCACTCGTTGCACTATCCCGCTTGTTCACGGTCTTTCTACGGATGTCACACTGTTAAGTTCATTTGCCTGCGGGCAGATGACCATTAAAACCATTTTCTTACGCGCAGACTACCATTAAAATCATTTTTGCCTACGCGCGCATATTACATTACAAAAATTGCCTATGCACATACTACATTGAAATCATTTGCCTGCGCGCATACTAGCATATATTGCATTACCTACGCGCATTGTACATTAAACCCTTATATATGTATATATATACTTCGTATATACGTAGTGGGAGTTCATATGATAAGTATATGCGTTATGTTATGGATATGTACCTTACTTAAGTTGGGCCTAATGGATTGGATAATGGGTCGCAAATTCGTCGAATGCCCACAGCCTTCCAGAACTCTATTCATCATCGGGGTTCGTTGAACACCTTGACGATATGGGCAGTAGAAGTCCTCAAAGGAATCAATTTGCTGAGAGAATAACGTTTTTACAACGTGTTGATTTCGCATGATACCTACGGTGGATCGATGAATGGTCCAACGCATCTGGTTACCATGACCGATTCGGTCATGGTGGTCAGACGATGCGGGATGCCTATCGCGTGCATTTCCCAACCAATCATATGCGTGATACGAAATTCTGCACCAATAATAGGCGTGCTGCTTTGACCTGGCGGTCAAATTTGGAGTTCGTGGTCATGAATATTATTATCATTTAAATCTCGACAACATTCGGCGGCGCGGGCAGTCCGCCCGTGTGTCAGTCAGTGCTATGCCAGTGGTTTCTTTTACAGAACTCTGTCTCGTCAAACTATTGGGCGGGGCAGGGGGGGGGGGGGTCTCACCCTGGTCTAATGTCAGTCTCCTCAAACTTTGAGCATACTTTTCACGTGTCCCTACATTCCAGAACCCGCTGTAAATAAGTCAACTATCACACTACTTGCAATCTTCTTCGAGTTTTTTCCTTTCAAATCTTGATATTGAACTTGGTGAGCAGTTGGGTTACTTGCTCCTTACACACCTCAGCTCGCTTTGATTCTCTTTTGTCGGTCATTGAAAACGTCGTAAAAACAGGCTGTGTCCAATTTGTCTAGACGGAAACTGCGGGGAGATAGGTGCCTTGCACACGCACATGAAATAAGCTGCTTTCACTTGTCATGTACGACTTGCGATCTGAGATGCGAGCGCGTTGTTTCGCTCACATCCGAGATTGCTCAGTGCGACACGCCGTGAATAACCCGCGGTCAATTCCCCTTGCATCGTGGGTGCACTTTCTTTTCATATTTATTGATTTGTCGAGATATTCTATCCGAAATTCGGGCGACATAGAATTTGTGTTACGGTCTCGCGTCTTTCCCCATTCACAGAAAATGCAACATTCATGCAAAACCTCTCTGGTATGTTTTGTGTTCATCTTCGTCGCGAAATTTTGCCAGTTCAGTGCCTCGGACTTATACAAACACAAGTAGACGAAGAGGCTTGGCATCACTGGCACACAACGCGCCTGAGACCATCCAATTTCAAAGTTATGTTGCCGCCTCGGCTGTATACTTCGGTTTACAGTGCTATTAAAGCCGCTGTGTCTCCCGGTTCCGCCACAAACGACATATACCCAGTGGCAGTCATCGTGACCACCATCACTGCGAAAAGTCTTCAACGCTTCTATTTCACGCGACTTCCAAGTATTACTAGGGCGACATGCGCCTCCGCACGTTATATTCCAACAGTTCCACAAGTACTCGTGTCGATTCCGGCCGGAGATGATGCACTGCACTCTCCGACCTCTCAGAATCTCACGACTCTCACTGCTGAAACTTAGAGTGTGAAACCGATGAAACCGATGTGCAAGCACGACTCCACTGAGGGCACGTCCGCCATCTTCCCAGGTAAGCTGATCGAGCGAGTTATTTCAGGCTTTCTTTATACGAGGCTCTTTTATATTACTTGTAATGACTTTTCTTATTCGGTCTGGGTATCCTTTGTTCTATGTCTCGGATGTATACGTTGGCCTTCACAGGGGATTTATGCACTGCGAAGCCGCTTCCCACTGAGCGTGTTCGCCAACCCCGGCGTTCCTGAAGAGGTCAAGCAGAAATTGGGGAGCGGATCTTATGCGTTTGGTGCAAAACAACTGCGAGTTTGTTGCGTTTTATTGGCCGGGGTATTTTTTATGATTGTGTTGCACAGTCGTGGGCACGACCCAGAAAAGGCACGTCCTGACAGTGCTGAAGTTCAAAGACTGTCGAACGCCGTGGAAGTGAACGTTCGTCATGAAAAAACCAGGGGCATCCATCGGCGTGAATTATTTACCCATGGTAGAACCCATTTCGAAAATCACACAACCGCACCGCAAATTTCATTTATTGGCCTGCGGTTATGCAACTTTGTACATGCATAGCCTCGTCTAATTCATTATTGTACAACATATTGAAAATCAACCCTGGCTTACCACAACGCACTTACCGCGTGTACCAAACACAGAGGCATCCTATAGTAGACACGGACAGCGACGTACTCTTACTCTTACTTACTCTTCTCCCGGCGCGAACGGGGCCATTATTGTACAACATATACAAACGCCCGTTATCCCGATACATCTCCATAGGGGCTTGCGCAGTGAACATATCGAAACCTTTCATTTGATTTATTGTGTACACCGAAAACTCGAATCCGAATCACTTTCAACAACAAAAATGCATCTTCCAAACCTTTCGGAAGCCATTTCGGAAGCTACCAATACCAATTTTGGGCTTCAAAGAGACGAGAGCTAAAAAGACGCCCGCGCGAGCCCAAGATTATACCACATATAACAGGGTGCTACCGCTGTAAATAATATGCACGCTACACTATTCATCATTGAGAACCGGTTATTGTCTGTGGCATCTTTATTGTGCAATGGGCCGCAATCCATCAAACCTGGCCAATCCATTCCCCCATTTTCCCTCGGTATAGCATCAGTTTCATATCAATTGACTTTGGCATGTCATTAATTTCACATGTCATATTTCAGAGTCGTAAACATCTTCCCTCCGGGTGCACAGCCATGCTCAATGCTGTCAACAAATTATGGTGCTAAGAACTCTGATGCAAATACGGAATATGCATTCGCGGGCATTAGGGACACCACATTTTACTAATTGTTTATACAGCACTTGCACGGTACGACCTTCGGAAAGACTTGGTATTTTATATGCTTTAACAATACCGTTGTCTAATAAATATGGTTGTAAATATTCACCTTCTGACCTAATTCAATGCAGTGCTAAATACAAACAATGCCAACCAAATGAGCCGATGTGTGTAGTGCCTCGTCTTGAATCTGCTGACTTCATGAGGTCATCTTGCTCCAAGGCCGCCTCCAAGGCAACCACCACCGTCGGCGCAAGGGTTCGCTCAAGATGATGGGGACCCTATTCGGGTCTTTTCACATGGTGGTTTTCATCAGGTCGTACGTGCTATATTTGTCCTGGTATGCTTTGCCATCTCCCTATTTTCTGGGAATATCATGGCTTTATTCTAATGGCCCAAGTGATCAGCAAGAAATCTGCTATATTGGTATGCAAGACCTGGGGTTGATCCCACCGCCCTTGTAGCAGTTTTTTGTTCGCGACAGCTTGTGTAGCTCCATCACCGCTTCAGCATCTGAGAGCATTGCCACTTCCACCTACACACCAACATGGACACATCACTTTGTCATTTAAACCAATGTATACCAAACAAATCTGGCCAAAGAAGCACGCCCACCTCACTCGAGATTGGCAGTGTCCACAGAAATCAAGCCAACAATAAGGCCCATGTTCGAGGAAACTGACTGACGGGCTGTTGTGCACACGTTACGTAAGATAATCCAATATCATGTTCAATATGTTTAAATTGGAGCACAGTGAAATTTTAGTGGTTTCTGCCATGTGTAGATCAAATGACCCATGTCATGCTTTGCAGCTCTAGTGACGGTTTGTGTCATGTGTAGTAGGCTCAGAAACTAGACAAAAAGCCCGTGAAGCTACATCGGCTTCAGCTCTATTCTTTTGCCTTCGGTAAAAGAACTCCACGAAAATATTTCCTTCTGGGTTATTTTCTGTGCGGCACACTGTAAGTATTAAATCCCTTACTCCTGTAGAAGTAAGCAATCCGGAATCGGCACCAGCACAATGACTGGTAGCACAGACAGCCAGCAACCAGGGGACTCTGAGCCTACACCGCGTGGTGTAGGTACCCCTGGTGAGACTGTATCGCCTCCAGTACCTTCGTTGGAGGTGCAGCTGATACTTCAACAGATGAAGCACCAGCAAGAAGCCCACGATGCGGCGATGAAGATCCAGCAAGCAGAGAGCAAGCAGCAAGACCTGCAAGCTCAGTTGCCGACGGAGCAAATCAGTGCTCTGCGGGCCGAAGCTGAGAAGGCTCGGTCCGCCAAGGAAGACGGCACATCGGCGACGACGTCGACTGGTGATGCAGAGCTCGAGAAGCTCAGACGTCTGCCTCACTGTCCCTACGCGACAGGGAATCCCTTTCCTCCGCGTCCGGACACTCTTCTTGACGCGATGCCCAAGCTGTTTGACCTCTACGGGGACAAGACACACGCGGCGTTGTGCAAGAAGTCGAACTCTTCGATGAAGTACGAGCAGATGGTACTGGGACCAGCACTCGCTTACTTCCACGACGCGATCGTCTACGAGGAGACAACTGTCGACCTACTGCAGAACCTGCCTCAAGCGGAGTACACCCCGTTCTTGGATGAGCTCTGGAACCGCGTGCTGCGGGGACACAACACCAAGAAGGGCGTCTACGGATTGTTGTGTAACCGCTACACCATGATCGGGTACAGGGCGATGCTTGAGGGAGACAACGAAGCTCACGGTGGAGCTGAAGTTGTACGGGCAAAGCTTGCCTTCATGGAGCAGAAGATTTACGCGGGCACTGAAGGTGTGGTGGCGGACACGATCCTGACGAAGTGGCTAGCAGAGTTCGACGCTTCCAAGGCCAAGAACGTGATGACAGTGACGGCGAAGCTGGCAGCTGGAGCTGCGACCCGAGCACAACGTAGTGACCACCGCGTTGGAGGTGGTCGCGGAGGAGATCGAGCTCCTCCACCCAATTCCCCGGGTAAGGGCGGTAAGACCGCTAACTCCCGTGGGAAGGGGAAGGATTAAATGTGCCTCGGGGCACCTGACCTAACCCCTCTCGCTCCGGGGGTTCAGGTAAAACAACGTACGATACAGGAGTATGTACGTTCTCGCAAAGGAGCATGGCGCGCTGGAGGCGCGAGCAGCGAAGCACTGCGATGGATCGCTCGAGGAGCGAAGATGCGGTAGGTGAAAGGCCCACCACCCGACTTCGACCACGGGACCTCTCTGCGAGATCTGACGCAGCAGCAACAGGAGTGGTTGGACATCGAGACGGCCAGGTCTTTGCAAACTGGAGCATGGGTACGGGCACGCCGAAGACGCCACGTTTCGCGGGTGTTTCTGGTGCCCAAGCCAGGCACGAACTCTTGGAGATTGGTGATGGACTTCCGGTGGCTGAACGAGTTCTGTGTGAAGTCCAAGTGCAAAATGGAGACCCTGAAGAAGCTGCGAAGGCTGGCGAGTCAGGGCGACTGGTGCTTCACCTTCGATCTCAAGGACGGGTACCGCGCAGTGGGGATCAACCCGGACTTTCAGGAGTTCATGCAGTTCGACATCCAGGGGGTGTTGTACCAGTGCGGTGCACTCCCCTTCGGGTGGACGGACTCACCACGAATCTTTGCCAAGTTGATGAAGACGCTCGTGGAGCTGATTCGCTCTCCGCAAGCGGGGGAGGATCAGCACGAAGTCAAGAAGCTGAGGGATGGACAAGAAGTACGACGACGCTGGGCGGTGAGGCGACGAGAAGGAGGGCTTCGACGAGGCTCGGACCGAGCAGGGGCGAGGGTGTTGCCCTACATGGACGACTTCATGGTGATCACCAAGACGTGATCGAGGTGGACTTCGAGGAGGGCTTATTCCGGGTGACGGAAAGAAGACTCAAGAAGATCCACTCCAAGGCTACAGCGATCCTCTGCCGAGCCACTCGAGAACAACGCTGGGTGCAAGCTCGAGAGCTGGCGGGGTTCAATGGACTCTGCCAGTCGGTGTACCTGGCTGTGCCAACAGCGAGGCTGTACCTACGCGAGCTGTACTTCGTGCTCAGCAAGAAGCACAGTTGGGGATCCAAGGTGAAGCTGACGAGGCAAGGCTGGGGAGGCCTACAATGGTGGGCCAAACTGCCGGCGACAAGCCAGTGGAATGGGCGCAAAATCTGGCGGAGTCCGACGAGGGCAAAGCTACACACCGACTCCTCCCTGTTTTCGTGGGGAGGAGTGCTGAACCTGAAGAAGGAAGCACGCGGTTTCTGGAACGACGAGCTTTAGAAGCTGCACATCACCCACCTCGAGCTCGAAGCGGTCTACAAGACAGTCAGATCGTTCCTCTCCGAGCTAGAGGGGAAGGTAGTACGGCTGTACTGCGACAACCAGGCGGTGGTGGCGATGCTCTCGCACTTCACGTCACGAAACCCGGAGCTGATGCGACGTATGCAGAAGCTCTGGTTGCTCCTCGACTTACACGACATCGAGTTGCACGCGAGGTACATCCGCAGCGAGGCCAACGAGTGGGCGGATCGGCTGTCACGAGACAAGGACCTCGACGACTAGAGGATCAACAAGAAGTGGTTCAAGTACGCCGAGGAGCAGTGGGGCGAGCACTCCGTGGACCGCTTCACCTCCGAGATCTCGGCCCAGCTGCCGAGGTACTACAGTGCCTGGCACGACCCGGGCTGCGAGGGGGTGGACTCGCTGGCGTACGACTGGCGGGGGGAGCACAACTGGGTGAATCCTCCGTGGGGGCTACTCGACGAGGTGGCTCACATGCTGCGAGAAGAGAACGCAGCAGCGGCGGTGGCACCGTACTGGCCGGGGCAATCGTGGTTCCGAGAGCTGGAGGCGCTGGCTGCGGAGGTGGTGATCGTGCCCCGACGCAGGGACCTCTTCACTCCCAGCAGGCTTGGACGAGCTGTTCGGAGCCTCCAGCTGGGACGCAATCTTGTTTCACATTCCCGGCTCCCAGTGAGCGTTCACTTGAGAGCGGGGGGTGTGGGGGCAGGACAAGGCGACGAGGAGATCAACAAGCCAGAAGAAGAGGTGACCCGGTTGCAAAATAGAGGTATTTTGGCCGGAGGACCAGGTGTGGTACCCCGGGATCGTGGGTGCCACAGGTGAAGATGGAAGAACGAAGATCCAGTACGACGGTGACGAGGAGGACGTCGTGCTGAAGGAGGAGAAGTATCGAGTACTTCCAAAATGAAGAAGAAGAAGATCCGCAGCAGCAGGTGACGGCGTCTCCGTGGAAGATTGTGCTGCTGAGACACTGGACGGAGAAGCTGGGGAACAACCAGCACTCCGACACAGCAGCAGCGATGCAGGCAGCGGCGCTGGAGAAATCGACAGCCGACAACTACGAGAGGCACTGGAAGAAGTTCGTGAAGTTCTGCACCGACGAGGACTTACGGTGGTTGCCGGCAACAGCAGCCACTGTGCAGCTTTACATGGCCGCCCTACAGGAAGCAGGTACGGTGAAGGGCACCTCCCTTCAGCCGTACTTGTCGGCCATCAACAGCTTCCACGAGGACTTCGGCTTCCCGGGACCAGCGAAGGGTCGGGCTGTCACACGTGCTGTGAAGGGCATGACAGCGATGCAGACAGCGGCAGCGGAGCAGCAAAACGTCACGGAGACGATGAGAACTTTTCTGCCAGCTTCGGCAGTAAGGTGCGTACACAGAGCTGCTCTTCAGTTGCCTCTTGCGACTGAAGAACAACGGATACTCCTCCGTGCTTGTGTGTACGTAGTTGTGGCGTTTGTGACGTTTGGCAGACCGCAGACAGGCACGGCGATGCTGCGGGAGAGCTTGCTGAGGGACAGCAACGGACTCTCGATCGTGCTCGAGAAGGAGAAGGGCAAGAACCACCTCTTGTGTAAGAGGAGGCTCTGCATCCCACGGGAGGGGGTGGCAGAGCTGCACGAGCTGCTCGATCGGTGGGAGCAGACTCGGGATGAAGATTGGCTGCAGGCTGCTACGACGAGTACAGCAAAAGCAGCGGACACGGCCAACTACTGGAGGCTGCCGTGTGACAAGAAGAAGCAGTTCAGGAACGTTGATGCGAACGATTGGATTGCTTGTGCCTTGGGGCACGTGGGTTGTGTCCCTCCAGAAGGGGGGCATTACACAGCCTACAGCACCCGGAAGGGTGCCACTACATGCTCACGTGCAGTGGGAGTAGTGATGGAGAAGGTATGCTTCTTCGGGGGGTGGGTGCAGCTGTCTTCGGCAGTACACGCCTACATCGACCCCACAGCAGTAGCAGACGCCGACATGGTCTACTACTTCGGGTGGCTAACACCGGGATGGCAGCAGACAGCAGCACCGATGGAGTAAGAGAGTGCCAGCACATATCTCTGAAGACATGGCAATGATCCGTGTGCAAAAGGAAATGTTTAAATTGGAGCACAGTGGAATTCTAGTGGTTTCTGCCACGTGTAGATC
The DNA here is from genome assembly GCA_001247695.2 of Cymbomonas tetramitiformis. Taxonomy (NCBI): domain Eukaryota; kingdom Viridiplantae; phylum Chlorophyta; class Pyramimonadophyceae; order Pyramimonadales; family Pyramimonadaceae; genus Cymbomonas; species Cymbomonas tetramitiformis. The sequence continues at coordinate 44,249 of LGRX02033462.1, forward strand.
AAATGACCCGTGTCATGCTTTGCAGCTCTAGTGACGGTTCGTGTCACGTGTAGTAGGCACAGAAACTAGACAAAAAACCCGTGAAGCTACATCGGCTTCAGCTCTGTTCTTTTGCCTTCCCTACCCACCCAACCCAGAAATCACTGTTCACTTTGCAGAGGTTTATTTCAATGAAATACATCCATCAAAATAAGACTTTCACTAACTCTGGTAAGTCTGGCTGGTAGCTTAGACAGCACCGGTCAGACAAAAGCTATTTTGTGTAATGGATGGCCCTTCGGGGCAGGCAGTGTGCCTTTTGGCAATGATCCGTGTGCAAAAGGAAATATGTATATATTTGCAGGCAGGGCTGTTGTAGGCTCGCATATTATAATATATATATATATATACCCCTTCATATATATATATATAAATAATATGTGAGCCTACAAAAGCCTTACACACCACATACTAAGCAGTGTGAGGGCGTGAGAAGACGTCAGCGTCATTTATTTGTACAAATCAAGCATGCAAAGCGCACCTCAGGGGCAATTGATGACCGGGACTTAAACGAGCCACCCATTGAGCCACCCTCTGACCCCTTCCTGCAAGTCCGCACAGCGCCCCGCACGTCACACGCCAACGCTCCCAAACTTACAGCAAAAGACACAGGGGCGAACCGAACACCACAGAGAATGTTATTGCAAATTAATCTGAGGGTTTCGGAAGCCTCCAAGGGACAGCCGCGCAGGGCTTGGGGCCGCACCAGTGCTCATGGAATTCGCCTGTGTTTGTAGGGACGTATTCAACGTCGTTGTGGGCGATGCGGCCGCGAATCTGATCCTCGGGCTCATTCTCGCTCGGGTACAAGTGGCCTTCCGGACCTTTTGCCCATCGCCCTCTGCGACAGCCGCCTTGCGCTCCGTCACTTAGACGCCCTGCCCTACACCCTATCAGGGCCATGCATCACAAAACCAACGTACGGCTCGATGTTGCTTTCAAGAAGCAAACCGCGTTGCCTCGACCCGACACCTCAAACTGCACAAATGGTCCAACAAATGGACAAACGACCGCCCTCGCTGACTTCTCCGATAATGGCAGTTGACACAAAGTGAAGCACCGCACACCGGCTAATGCATGTCTTAAATATGGGGCCCGACGGGACACCACAGCAGCAGCCCTTCCTCGGAGCTCACAACCTAGTCTGCACCGAGGAACACGGAATAAGAGCTCCCCAGGTTTCTTGTTTCATCAGCGCCCACTTACTCACGTTGACGGGAACAAAGCAAGGAGCACCCCCTCTCGAGGGCTACGTCTCAGGGTGAACAGAAGAATGTACCACGGTCCCACCCTCGAGGGTGACACGTCAGAGCAGGTGGAGGAATATACCAAGGAGCCCCCCTCTCGTGGGTGACAAGTTAGGAGGAGCAAAATACTATGCCAGTGTCCCCACAATAGTGGGCATACATTAGAGATCTCCACTCGTGGGCAGCCACTCCAGGCGAGCAGAGAAATCTACCAAGGAGCCCTCCTATTGGATGACACCTGAAGGCGAGCGGAAGAGTATACATAGGAGCCCTCCTATTGGACGACACCTCAAGGCGAGCAGAGAAATCTATAAAGCCCCCCTATTCGGCGTCGAATCAGGGCGAGCATGCGAAGGTATTCCCCTACTGAAGGACACATGGAGGTGGACAAGGAGGGGGGACTAACCGCGGAGTGCGCATGGCCGGCACTCCCTTGGGAGCATGAAGGGTGAAGCCGAGTTTCTGGCGCACACCAGCTCCATACCACGCCTCAGCGCGCCTTGGACAGATGATGGGAGTGCAAGCGCGAACCAACTGCTTCTATAGTGTGGACTTCGGACGGCTCCTAAGAGTGTGATCCCTTTTTGACTTTTTGAGGGCAGCCCAGAAAGAGAAGCCCAACCACTCATCCCATAGTACGAAGCGGCATTCACATCTTGGCGAGCGCCTCTATGCGCTCCCATAGCATCTCTCGTCCTTGGAAAAACGGAGTCACCTGTCATCGTCTGTGAGTGCCCTGTGCGTGCACGATCGATGCTTGCACCCTCCCTCCGGACCCTCCGGGGATCCTCCGGGGAGCCTGGGCCGGACCGCAACTACCTAAGCGCTGTTATTCATCGTAGAGTGCCGTGCCTACGCATGCTGCGGGCAGAACCAGTAAGTACCATGCTATAGCTTCGAGTTGCGCATGCTTAAAACGTGGTGCATGGGGTTAGTTGAGTGGTACTCACCATTTGAGACATACTCTGGGTCAGAGGCGGCAGCGTTGGGATGGTGCTCTCGAATTGTTGTTCGTCCTGGTCATAAAACTTGGCCTTCGAGGGCTTGCTGACAGTGCGCAGGCCTGAGGTGCCAAGTGCGTATCATCCCTTATGCCCCTCACAGTACGCCCACGTTCTCGGCACCCCTCATATCCTTCAGGCAAAAGCCCCACATCGTTAAAGCGTCACGTGGTTGATACTCTATAAGAGCGAGCGCCGGATTGCGTTCAGCACCGTGACCTTTCAGTGAGAGCCGCAACGAATGTAGCTCGCCAGCACTTCGTACCACGCAGACAACGCGCCGGGAACACTCAGAGGCACGCCGAAGGAAATTCGCTTGACCCATTCCAAAGGAAGGACCATAATGCAGGTTACATACAACCCACAAACGCGAACGACATCAAACTACCGGCAGCAAAGCAGGACGAAATCAGAATCTTCTGGCCGGACAATACAGTGACTACTGGTTGCAGGGGAGGTACCCATCGCAAAGCAGTCGCCGGGAGGCTTTCCGATCCCCTTGGCTTTGCGCTCCGTTCCTTTCCCGTCTCTCTCCCACTGATACAAAGCCGGCTCCCCCACCGGCCCCCCAGGTCAAGAAGCTTTGACACTGAGTAAAAGTGCTGAAAGAAAACCGATAAGCAACTACGCCCTGAGAAAAATCGAAGCGGATCCAAAGTTATCCAAAGTTAACTTTAGTACCGAGTATTCTGAGTTGCAGGTTTGATACGTATAAATATCCACAGTGAGTTGCAGGTTTGATACGTATAAATATCCACAGTGAGTTGCAGGTTTGATACGTATAAATATCCACAGTGAGTTGCAGGTTTGATACGTGTAAATATCCACAGTGAGTTGCAGGTTTGATACGTGTAAAGATCCACAGTGAGGGAGGGGCCCTTAGACTTGCACTTGCTAGGATTGTGAAATAAGTTTAACTGAAGACAATCTCGCTGATCCAGTCTACGATTTGAACTTGCAAGTGATTCAGGCTGGAAATGAATTCGCTCGCTGAAAGGAGAACTTTTTGCAAGGCTAGGATAAAGACTTGGAACTGCATATGCAATTCGCTCGAGCAGTTCGTTCCGCTGAACCAAATACGTTGAAATATTTGAGTTCAGCAAAAGGTTTGTAGCGCACGTAAGGCAATTTCGTTCGTACCTTTTTGTGTGATATCGGTACATAGTGAGCATGGCCAAAGGAGTTGCGGCGGTCGAGCCACTCCGTCTGCCATCCAGCCTGCGGCACCCACCGTCACGGCAGCATCGCGACAATCCTTCGTCAGCGTCGATCTCCTCTTCGTTGAACAACTTTTTAACGTTGGACACTCGACTTCCGGAGCTGAGGACAAGAGGAGGGAGATGTCGGGTTCCAAACATTCTTACGCGCGCAGTATACGGTTTCACAGGACAGCACAGACTTTGAGGAACGGGTGAGAGTACTGCGGTGAAAAGTCTTATGTTCTTTTTTAGAAGAGTTGCGGAGCGAGAGAAAAAGTAGGTGAAAAGTATGGTGCTTATTTTGAGAGACGTGGAGTTAGAGAAAGCGAAGCCTCGACATGGCACTAGTCCCAACAAAGACAACTGCCACGCAGCATATAAGACGCCGCGCATCGTATCCGCTCGAGCAGGCTGGAGGCTCTTCGGGGAGAATATCAACTGGTATCGTATGCAACGCCGCCTTCCGTCTCAGGCAAGGTCCTCCACCAACAAAATACAGCATTTGAAACAGACACAAGGAAACTGGGTTGCGTCCTACCGCTGCATCTGTCTCGGAGTTGAACTGTGATGCGAGCTTCGTGTTCCACTGTTTGCTCTTCCTGCATATGGTGCCCCCTTGGAAAACAGCTGAAAACAGCATTGATAACTATGTCCAGCGTCACAGGATTGAAATGCCTCCACTAAACTTGTATGACCGACTCTTCCTGGACTTGTGTTTACCACAGCGTTTGAAGGGTTATTTTCGGACGTTATGTGTCCAAACACGGAGAAGGCAGTCGCGGTTTGAAAGTGCTCGCTGGACGACAGGAAACACTGCCCAGTTTCCATCCGTGAAGGGCAATTGCAGCTGACAATAACGTGCAAGGATGAATTCGCAAGGTTAGTGTGTGATTCTTGGATGCGAAGCTCCATGCACTGTCTGCAATCCACAGCAAGAATACGACCAACTTTTTAGGGCGTACGTTTTCTCACGATTCACCACCTCTCGCCAGCAGCTCACAGTTTTATCTCCCCAGCCTATGCTCGACATTTTCCTGCAAATAAAAACTGCAGTGTCTGAGAATAAGGTTAAAATAGGCATTCATACCGTGGCGAGCACATTGTGAGCAAAGGAGGTGAACGCTTCTATGTAAAGCTCTGGGCGAAATTCTCGCTCTATCACTATAGCAATGTCATTTCATTTCGGCATCATGGAGACAAGCCACCGCGAAATATCGTGAGGGATAAATTCAAAGTCGCGCGAGAGTTGAAAGGAAGCGTTCTGTAACAAATCAGACACCAGTTCTGATCCACGTGCGTCACCCTGCGCACTAAAACACCGCGACGTTGCATTTCAATGTTCAGTGAAAGGAAACGAACAGAATAGTCACCTCGTTCAATGATAATTTGATAACTGTTGGGTTGCAATCGAGAGGGCTGCTGCAGAACGTGTTGGCAGGCTTACTCCTTCAGGCTCAAGAAACTCCCTACCTCGCTTGCTATAGAAACCAACGCAAGTTAAAATTAAACTTCTCTTGCTAGTTGCAACCGGTATCGTGTCACCTTCGTAGAGCCTACAGCTACAGCCTTGTCGTATGACTAGTTGTATGTAAATTTTAATTTAGTTACCATTTTATGTATGAGACCAGCAAGAGAAATTTAAAAAAACGTGGCCTGCGGATGCGTGCGGTGGGAGCAGGCGATGGGGACTGTAGGGGTGCCCATTGCCCAACTAAAGTTGAGCCGTCCAACGTTTTTAGATCGGGAACATCGGAAGGTCCGAAGATATTCCTGGGGAGCGACGAAGGAATGCATCGTATTTTGATCTCTGGAATTGTGCCAGGGGCACGACGACAGATGCTCGGAGATATGTTTTTGATTGAACGTGCAAAGGTACACAATTCGGATTTTTATAATATACTGGATCAGGGCCAGATTGAGGTACAAACGATAATTCGGTTCCGAGTTCTGAAGGCTAAACACTTCTCAAGTGCTCTACTTATTCACTCGTCACTCAGGTTGCAGGGTCAACCACTCGAGAGCCGATGTCACACTTCGGCTCAACGTTCAGTTCCCGATCCGATCTCATTTCTAATTCCGATTCGTCATTCTCGATTCAGATGTTATGCCGACAGGCTGACACGATGACTGCCCCACAGTACTGTCATACTACTGTACTGTCATACTGTCATACTGTCATAGCGTCATACTGTCATACTGTCATACCTTAATATCTGATATTCGATTTCATTGTCTTTTCAACCCCGATGCGAATCTGACCATTCTTCGAGGGTCTGACTGAGTTCCACGATGACACCCCCCACAGTACTGTCATACTACTATAGTGTCATACTGTCATACTGTCATAGTGTCATACTGTCATACCCCGGACATCTGGTATTCATTCTCATCGTGATTTCAAGCCCAATTTCACTGTCATCGTGCCAATCCCAGATTACCCCCGATGACACACATACGGACGCATAGGCATATCGGCTCACGCTGTGCCTCCGGGCACAACTCTCCCCCCCTTAGGAGTGGTCTACCTCCTGGGATCACTCCGCTAAGGTACCCATCTAAGTTCCAGTTCTTAGGTTTTCTGGTTCCTTGCTGTTTCCAGTTCTTAGGTTCTCTGGTTCCTCTTCGAGCATAGTTTGCCTGCCGCTACCAGGGCACCACTTTCAAGAAGAAGGGTGCCACTTGGAATCTAAAGCGGGTCTTCAGTGTCGCGGAGGCGTAAATGTCGGAAAAGTTGACGTAGCAGGAGTGCTGGCACGGGATATACACTCGCGGATCGACCTGCTCCAGTCTGCTGCGGGTGAGGTCCAAGCTGAGCAGTCTCTGGATGAGCACCGGTTGCCCATCTGCACGCACACGGTGTTGAAGTAGTACAGCGTAGCAGGGGCGAGGGTGGTGCTGAGTTCGTCCATATGCAGGTGGGTTTCATGTATTGCGTACCGTACATGCAATAGGTACACACCAGCGGTGGGGGAAGCTGGCGCATCATAGGGCGAAGCCGTAGCGCGTTAGGGAAGCGACCTCTGGGGTTTTCCATGAACCAATGTTTTGGCTCCAGGTAGTCAATGATCTGCAATGCTCGTCGTACGATTTTGTCAGCCTGGGGAAGGTCAGGGGGTCCACCAGTGGTGCGCGCTTGACTGTACTGCCTGCAGGGGGGACTTGCCCAAACAACATCGAAGAATCCAGGCGGGTATTGTCTGTAGTCCCATTGTAGGATGTCACACACATGAGTGGGTTGCCAGATATGCCCGGAGTCGAGGGTCACTACTGAGGCGGAGGGGAAGCAATTCAGGAATTCCCTCTCTACTGAGCCAGTACCGCTGAAAAGTACGAGAATCCTGGGCGTGCGGGTTGTTTTTGTCTGTATTGCCAGCAGCTCTGTCACCAGTGCCAGCGACCCATCTTCCACGCGCTCTTGGCGTTCCCACGGCAGGGGGATATCATCTTCCATCTGTTCGAGCTGGTCCAGTTCATCGCAGGGATTAGTGATGAGGTGGGCCAGTGTCATTCCGGCTTGAGCGGAGTGGCGGCCACGCTGCTCGCGTCGCCGAGTGGCTTCGTCGCGGACTTGCGCTTCCATGTGCAGTCTCGCTTGCTCGAATTCACGAAGTTGTTGAAGTGGACTTCCGCGTTCAAGTTTGTCACGCGTCCTCCATTGGTCGTGAGCTTTGGAGTAGCCAGTCCAGCGAACCTTCCACTCTTCCACCTCCTTTCCTCGAACAGACCGCACTCGACGTGCAAGGATGCGCTCAACGTGTGCTTCCTTCTGACCGTCCACTACCACTTCTTCAGGTACTGCTAGGTGATCGCGTGCGGCAAAAGCATCTTGACCGCTGGTGTACGGTTTGAGGCGATGTTGAGCGAAGACGTCGTGAATCCGCCAGTGAGGAGGGAGGCGTAGGCGGTAGGCTACTGGGGCTCCTCTGTCGGCCTCTGGCATGGTCATCTGTACATCGCTGAAGAAGCGTTCGGTCACAGGAACTGGTCCATGCCAGCGCTTGGTCAGTTTCCTACAGATGGAGCGATCCATCACCTTCTCCGTAAGGTGTTTCGCCTCTATCCAGACCAGATCCCCAACAGCATACTCCCGCTGCCCGTGTCTGCGATCAAACTGTTCGCGCTGTCGCTGTTGAGCCAGCTCTAACCGCTGTCTGGCGTCCCGCAGCTGCGACGAAAATTTCACAGCCACTTCGTGTGCGGTGCCTACTCCCCCAGTTCGTCGTCCAGCGGTGGACTGTGCGGCCTCCAGGAAAAGGTCCAACTGCGACAGCGGCGAGAACCCGAACACCAGTTCAAACGGCGTGAAGCCAGTAGATTCACTCCTGGAGTCATTGATCGCGAACTCCACGTTAGTGGTGAACAGATCCCAGTCCTCCACATTGGCGTCTACAAAGGACCTGAGCATGTCCTCAATAACCCTGTTGCTGTGTTCCGCCTGGCCGTCAGACCGAGGGTTGTACGGCGTGGTACGAGCCACTTTCACACCCATCAGTCTCATGAGTTCCTGCCAGAAAGCATCTTGAAACCGCGGGTCACGATCAGAGACAATCTTCATAGGCGCGCCATGTAAGCGCCACACCGAGTCAAAGTAGATTCTGGCCACCACAGCTGCGGAGCTGTCGCCGAAGTTCATCGGCACAACGTGGACCATCTTCGTCAGCTTGCAGGTGAAGGCCACGAAAGCATCATTGCCCCTCTCTGATACCGGCAGGCCGGTGACGAAGTCCACCGCGACATCCTGCCATGGCCTGTTCGGGATGCTGTGAGGGTTTAGCAACCCATCCGGGTAAGTTCCCCGCGGCCTCACTGATTGGCACACTGCGCAGGATGCAACCCAAGTGCCCACATCTTCCGCGGCACCACGCCAATAGAAGCGTCGCAGCACCCTCTCCAGAGTCTTGTCTCGCCCAGTGTGACCCGAGGACAATGACTCATGAGCATGACGAATCACCACTTCTCGAAGTGGAGAGTCCTCCCCCAGCACCAACTGATATCTCCCTAGCAACTTCCCGAATCTTCAACAAGGCGTTGTGGGTGCCTGGGATGTCGTCAGCGACAGCCTTCCTCTCCCACTCTTCTGGTTTGGAGACATCCAAGTGGATGGCTCTCAGGCGCCGCATCACCTTGGGTGCATATTTCAGCCCCCGGCGGTACGTAGAGAGCATCGACAAGTTGGTCATCTCTACGCAATTTGGGACTCTGCCGGCCAAGAAGTTGACGGAGGCCATGCGGGTCTCCAGTCGCGAGAAATACTCCGCCGCGGTCTCGTTCACCGCCTGCTTCAGGGCAATGGCCTCGCCGTGTGCGTTCTCCAGGTAGGCCTGCGTCAAAGAGCACACTGCCAGATCGCTGAAGAACACGTCCAGCTCCCCGTAGCGTTGGTGCCAAGCTTGCTCGGACCCAAAGGTCCCCGCCGCGCGCTCCAAGAACTTTCTCTGCTGGTCTTGAAGAGTGTACTCCTTGAAGCTCCAAAGAAGGCTTGACACACTTGCCTGGTACTCTGATACCGATGGCGTGCAACTGGGAGTGGTCAGTGCTTCGATCACGATGGCCTCCTGGAATACCTTCCGTACCATGTGGGAGTAGTGCTCCAACTGCGTCAGGAGGCCCTCCTTGTCGGCCGATTTTGTGTCGGACGCGGAGCGGGGGAACCTGGTGACGCTCTTGACCAGCTTTAGCACCATCTCTTTGGTCTTGTGCTCCAGGCGGACCTCGTCTGGAGATGCTCGCAGGTTAGTGCCCTGCGGCAGACGGACGATGCCTGGAACAAAGGGGGTGGCGCTGGGAGAGAGCACGGGGTTCGCAGCGGCGGCAGAGTGAACGGGGTTCGCGGCAGCGGCAGAGTGAACGGGGTTTGCGGCGGCGGAATGGGGAAAACGGGCAGGAGGTGGTGGTCCCGGGGCATGCGCGGGCGGAGGCGCAGGCGCGGGATTTGTGGGGACTGCGGTCGGAGTGGGCGGTAATGTAGGGGCTGATGGTGGTGCGGGGAGTGGGAGAGGTGTATGGAAGGGCAGGGGTGTGGATGGTTGTGCGGCCACCACGCTCATGCTCCGGTACCAATCGGAGTTGCTGACCTCCGACCACGCGGCGAGCCCGTCCTGATCGAAGTTCTGCATCTCCGACTCCCGCGCAGTAGCAGGGATCCACTCCCATACTGGCTGCCCCATGCTGGTAGACCGCACATTGGCCGCGGCTGGGTCCCCCATTGCCATATCCATGACCTCGCGGTCGACCATGAGGACCCAGGTCTCCACACGAGGGTTGGTAAGGGGTAGGGGTGCATGGTGTAGCCGGCCCCCCATGCGCGCATATGCAGTCAGCGGCGCTCCCAGCAGGTGCATGATCCTGAACAAGATGGCGTCGCCCTGCACCCCAGCCCGGCGGCGTTCGTCCCATGGTAGGGAGACGGTTGCCGCGCCTCGCACCCCAGCTGACTGGTGCACCCACAATGACCCACCATCGTGGGTGACGAAGAGGGCTCTGACCTCTGGGTACTGAGGGTAGGAGGGCTCTGGTGCGGGATCGTCAGGGGGATCCTGAGGTGGATCACTAGGGGGGCCTGGTGGCGAGTCGCTTGAACTGGAGTCTCTGGGCTCTGAGTCGGGATTGCCACCGCCGTGCACCACCGTCTCCATCGACTGCCGCCGGCGGGCCACCATCATGTTATGGGGATTTGGCCGGCCCTGAGTGGGAGGTTCGGCGGGAGCGGTCTCAGCGGCGGTCTGAGGCACTGGAGGGGTTACGCTGGCGGCAGCGTCTGCCTCGTGTAGATGGTCCGCCGTCAGGCCCTGTGCGCTGCCCTGAGGGTCGCCTGGTGGGGAGACTCCTGCCGATGTCGTCGCACCAGGCAGCGCGAGTCCTCTCGAGAGCACCGCGGAGATGTCCAGGGCCTGTACTGCCGCTAGGACTTCTCTGCGAATGTGTTCACTTCGGCTGCTCGCGTCCGAGTCAGAGCCGGACCTGTGGGCGGCCCTCCGCCTGCGCTCAGCCCGTGCCTGCGTGCTTCGGCTGCCTCTGGTCCCCGTGCTGGTGCGGCTGATGTCCGTGCCGGAGTCGGGGTCAGAGTGATCAGGTGCGTGGCTTGGGCCTGGAAGATGCTTGCCATGTGTCGCAGGGCCCGAAGATGCCCTTCGGGAACGCCGACGCCGGCGAGTCTCTGAGGTTGTCGCCACCGCGGGAAGGTGACGCACCAAGAGCTGGGTACCGCCCAAGACGTTCTGCTGAACCCCGCTGTCAAGGGGTACCTGCAGAGGGTCCGGCAGGGCCGCGGCGCCGATGCTGATGAAGTGCTGCAGCGATGAGGGATCCGCGCCTGAGTCATGAAGCGCGGAGGTGGCTGGTGCCAGCTGATGGGGCTGCTGTGGTTGCTGCTGCTGCTGCTGCTGCTGTTGCTGCTGTAACTGCTGCTGTTGTAACTGCTGCTGCTGTAACTGCTGCTGCATCGGTTCCAGTGGCTGCTGCTGAAGCCACTGCTGTTGCTGCTGCTGGTACGCGAGCCACTGCTGCTGCTGCTGTAGCTGTTGTTGGAACGGTGTGGGATATGCGCCCACGGGGTGATGGGTTCCCAGTGTGAACGGCACTGGTGATACTCCCCCAGCGAGGGGCGCTGATTGGGGCAATACCCAATTGACGCCGTTCCATACAGCCTGTGCGGGGGTGCCATCCGGCATAGTATAAGGGCGGGGCACCGCTGTGTAGGGCATGGTGGTGCCTGGATGTGGAATGGGGTGAGCGGAAGCGTAAGCGGCGGGCGATGGGAAGGTGAGGGGCGAGAACAATGGGGGGCGTGACGGCTCTGCACTGACCCCCATGCTGGGAAAGGACTCTGATATATGTTGCGACATACTGGCTGCTGAGCTGATCAGATCGCACGCTGGGTGTGGCAAAAGCCACAGGTGAGCAGAAGGTAGGAAGTGCTCGCCTTTTATTTATTCAGTGTCGCTTTCGTGAGGGGGGGAAGGAGGAGGTGAAGGTGTAGGGCTGACTTCTGGAGACGGTGGAGCGTCGGCCAAGGTTTCACCAGGAAGCACCGGTATTGCTGGGTGGTAAGGGTCCGGGTAATTGAAGACGAAAACCGTGAACCCCTGGTAGTACCACTCACGGTTTGGCACTGGCCAGGATTTTTCAAAATTTGATTAAAAATTTGGGCGAGTTTTTGGCCTGAAAAAAATTTCAAAATTTGATCAAAATTTGGGTGCGTTCTTCAAAATAAGTCAAAATTTGATTAGAAGATGTAAAAAAATAGAATAAAAATATGGGCGGGATATCGAATATGTCTCCGCGATCGCGATGGCTGCTGTCATTCCCATACTTTACACGTCGACGTGAGACGTGACACAGACGGATACCGCATTACCACCGCAATTCAAGTTCTGATCTTCTCATCAAGTATCTTCAAGGCAGTCAAATTGTGAAAGTGAGGCCATCCGTTGAGAGTTCTCAGCATTCGGAATGCCTGTCCTATCTCTCGTAGCAGAGAGGATTTCGATGGTGAAACAGGCTTGCGCCCTGTCCACCTGCATTGCCCTTGTTGCCCTTGCACCGACAAGCAAGGTAGCCCCTCCAAACCTCAATTGTGATGCCTAAGCAAAACCTATTGCGTGTCGTAGTCTCAGAACCGGTTTGATTAGTCTTGAAACCTGTTATCGATCATATTTCATATAGGTTTTACAGGTCTGAAGGTTGCCAATAAGTTGCCGCCAAGCTGAACAAAGTAGTATGAAATAGGTTCTTAGGCCAATTTGGGTGATTGCAAAAGAAATAGGGGCCTAGGGCAAGCGTCTCCGCGTCTCAGCGAACCGGTTTGGGCGTGTATGGGGCCCGCGAGATCGGCTAATTATTAAAAAAAAATTAGGAAAATTTTAGGGGCCTTTTCAAAAAGGGAGGAAAAATTTAGGTGACTTTAGGAAAAATTTCAAAAAAAAATTTGGGTCAATTTAAAAAAAATGTGGGCCAGAGCCAACTCACGGTAGTGGCGCGCTGGTGGGATAGCCAGGGTGTATGCTGTCCAGGCGCTTGCTGGTGGGTAGGTAGGGTCTGGAGGGAATACCCACTTGACAGGTCCTTGCTTCCACCACGCTCTTCTGTATTCTTCTGGCGAAGGGGGTACTGCCATACACCGGCGAACTCAAAATTTCGCCAGGGCTCCGCGACACAGATTTCAAGTGCCTATGTATGCAGGCAGGGGTCAAGAAACTGCAACCAGAAAGCTCAGCAAGGTCCCAGAAGGTAACCGGACTTCGTACACTCCCAAAATATTCCAGCCAGAGGGTAAACCAGAGGTGTCCAGAAACTGTCCAGGAACTGTCCAGAAGCCACTAAAAGCGCTGTTTTGAGGGGCTTTCCCAGCTGCTGGTGGCCGTGAGGGCGGTATTGAGGGGTTCTAGGGTGTCCTATGGGGTCTGGGGAAGGAGTTTTTGGTGGTGGGGGCTACTGTGGAAGGTTTCGGGGTAGGCTGAAAACGGGCTAAAACGGCTATTTTGGGCTGTTTTTGGCTGTTTTTCGCCTTTTTAAGGCTCTAGAAAGTGAGTTATGAGGTTTTCCTGGCTACTATAAACCGGGGAAACCCTTTAGGGTGCTCCCTGACGGTTGTTTGTAGCCTGGGGCAGACTTGGAGTTTAAGATCGGAAAACGAATGTTGACTTTTCTGAGCCTGGTTGGGCCCCCAGTGTTAAGGGGCGAAAATATGAAGTTTTGGAGATGTTTTCCAAAGGATACGGCCGTTGTATACGAAAAAAAATGTACTTACGGAGGCTAAAATTGCGCCCAGATAGCCGGAAGTGCAGCTCTCCCCCTGTATCACAACGGAAGTTTCAAAAGGCCCGTGGGCGAGTTGCGCAGAGGCGAAATCGCAGCACGCTGATACCAAATGTGCCAGGGGCACGACGACAGATGCTCGGAGATATGTTTTTGATTGAACGTGCAAAGGTACACAATTCGGATTTTTATAATATACTGGATCAGGGCCAGATTGAGGTACAAACGATAATTCGGTTCCGAGTTCTGAAGGCTAAACACTTCTCAAGTGCTCTACTTATTCACTCGTCACTCAGGTTGCAGGGTCAACCACTCGAGAGCCGATGTCACACTTCGGCTCAACGTTCAGTTCCCGATCCGATCTCATTTCTAATTCCGATTCGTCATTCTCGATTCAGATGTTATGCCGACAGGCTGACACGATGACTGCCCCACAGTACTGTCATACTACTGTACTGTCATACTGTCATACTGTCATAGCGTCATACTGTCATACTGTCATAACCTTAATATCTGATATTCGATTTCATTGTCTTTTCAACCCCGATGCGAATCTGACCATTCTTCGAGGGTCTGACTGAGTTCCACGATGACACCCCCCACAGTACTGTCATACTACTATAGTGTCATACTGTCATACTGTCATAGTGTCATAGTGTCATACTGTCATACCCCGGACATCTGGTATTCATTCTCATCGTGATTTCAAGCCCAATTTCACTGTCATCGTGCCAATCCCAGATTACCCCCGATGACACACATACGGACGCATAGGCATATCGGCTCACGCTGTGCCTCCGGGCACAGGAATCGTACATGGACTGTCAGATTCGGAAAATTGCCACTGTTAAAAATTAACGGACCAGTTTAAGGCGCATTATTTACCGAGTGTGAGCGAGCGACGGTCTGGACCAGGGATGACATAGTATTGGTGGTGACATTAGAGAGGTTCCGCAAAGTGGGCGGAGAACTAACAACGAATAACAAATAAGGGAATCTTCGGTCATAAATTCCGTCCACGTCGACATATGACAGTTCCTTACTTCTCCCCAGTTCTTATCTCTCCGCTTAGTTCTCTCCTTATCTCTCCGCCCTCCGGAGAAATAAGAAATGTGGAGAACTAAGGGAATCTTTTCCGATTGAGTACCTCACTGCCGCAGATTTTAATTTTCGATTCATCTTACGGTAGATCGGATCGTTTCAACCTGTTCGCTCTACAACACAGCTTTCCTTTGCATGCTCTCAGGCTCTCGTGAGAAACAACGCAGAATAATGGCAGAGGTGAGTGTTCAGGGTGATATACAGGATGGTCCTGAAATTGTTGAAGAGCCCGCTCTTGACTTTGACTTAACTGAGGAGGAGCATGGACTTGAGATCTTGCCCCCCAACCGAGTTCCGCAGCTGCCAAAGCCTAAGCAAACTAGGGAGCGCCTCCACCCCATTTGGGACGCGCCTAACGGACTCGGTCTTTCCCGAAAAAACATTCTCCTTATTCAGTGCAATGCCACAGACCCATGGAAGGAGGGTACGATGCAAAAAACTTGGAAGGATATAGCGTCGGCTATTCAGGCGCATGCGGCGTTTGAGGGTGTGAAGGTCCCCTCCTGGAAAACGCTGCAGGAGGCGGTGAAAGAATGGTTGACTAATTTTGGCGCAAGTGATAACAAAAATAAGGGAAAGACCGGCACAGATGATGAGGAATACTCAGAGTATGTGAAGCTTATGACTGAATTGAAAGAGTTGAAGGGTAGCACAGAAGCGTTAGCTGCTGACGCGAAGCAGGACACTGAGGAGGAAGCGCGGAAAAAAAAGGCAAATATTGCAGCCGCATGCGCATTGATGGACGCGAGTGCCAAGGGGTTGCAAAAGCGTGTGGCTGCTAAGAAGAAGGGTAGGAAAGAATTCGCGAAGCTCAACGACAGCGAGGAACAGATGCTCAGTTCCGACGACGACGAGGATACCCGCAAAAAGAAGCCGCGTGTTTCAGGAGGTATCGCGAGTTCAATTGAATTATTTGTGCACGAGAGAGCGGCTGCTAGACTTGCCAAACAGGAGGTCAAGGATGCGGAGCGGAAGGCCAAGGAAGCGCGACGGTCTGCCAAAGATGCCGAGCGGAAGGAGAGGTGGGAGTTAGAGAAGGCAGAGCGCCTTTTACGTTTAGAGATAGAACGCAAGAAATTAGAAAAGGACTCTTAGATATTACGATTACTTTACATATTGTTATTGTCACATTTTTTTTTCAGTGCTTTACTGTCTTGTCACCTAGCTATGTATCAACTTGCAACCTACCTTTGTAACAACTTGCAACCTAGCATACATTTTTTCATGTTCATGCTAGTGCACAATACTCCTCCAAGGAAGGAGGATCACAATCGAAGTATCTAGAGGTTGTGCTTCCATATAAGCACGTATGCATATTTGTAAGCAACACGCCGGCTTTATAGTAGTGTGCCACAGGTGAAAGCAAGATCTTCAAGTTCTTCTTATAGTCCAGGTAAGCGTTGTACTGCAACACCTTTCCAAACGCCCACTCCACCGCTTCTCGATTGCTACTCATGTATTTGTTGAGCAATTTTTGAATCGCAGTGAGGTTGCAACCCTTGTACCCTGCCAACAAATAAGGACTTATGGGATATGCCGGGTCCCCATACAGCAAATAAATCGGACCTTGGTGGTGGTTTGTGAAATATTCTTCTAGGTGTTCCAAGAGGCAACTCTTTTTTAGCATAAAACTATCGTGACGATGCCCAGCGATCGGTCCAAAAAGGTGGACTATTAGACCACAAGGTGCGCATACGCTTTGGAACTTAATCCCATGCACACGCTTGTGACCGCTATATAGCACGCCTTGAAAAATACCGGGCTTGCTCAATGGCCGCAAAGTGCCATCTATGAACCCCCAGATAAGGGGAATAGGACACCCTGAGTTGTCAAGGCATACACTCCAAGGTGCCATATACGGCCCCCAAATAGAAACGTCGTCTAACAGCCTGGCATATTTCCCAACATACCATTCGATCATGTGGTTGTATAGTTCACTTAGACGTTCGGGACGCCTCCGGAAAATCGGACATAGATCACTCAACCGCGCGGGATAGGCTTGTCGACGGCATAGAAGTAGAAGTGCCTCCTCTGCGGTGTAAGCATGCCTGCTTATTGTGACAACTTGTTCGGGAAGATCCCAGCATGCTAAAAGCCGGAATAAGTCGGGCTTTTTGAACCGAAATAAGAGCCAGCATTCTTTTTCAGAAAACTCATCGATCCGGACTGGAATGTTTGTGCAGTGAACAGGATCGTAAGGGATATCGGCCGCTTGTAAGACCGAGGAAAAGAACATAAGGTCTTCGTCCTCGTCATCACTATCTTCCGTTAGTTCCGGCTCCGAGTCGGTATCCGTAGACATGTCTGAAGCAGAATCGCTGGAAGTATCCATAGAACTGGCACTCTCATCAGAGCTGGATGAGTCGTCTTGTAGCCTGTTTTGTATCATTTCCGATAGCATTCTTTCAACTTGAGCCCTTTCCATAGCTGTAAGTACAGGTATTTTGTAACCCATAATTTTCTGTATATATTATATGAAAAAAAAATTGGCAAAAACAATGTAAACTGCTTGAGAAAACTTGATAGAACAGATTGTTTTTTTGAAAGTTCAAAGTTTCACATGACGACGTTCTCGATTCCCGATTCAAAAATTTATAATTATTTCTTATTTGTTAGTTCTCCGCGATTTCACATCTGCGGAAACCAAAAGTGCATTTTTCGTCGCGGAGAGTTAAGCGGAGAAATAAGCGCGATGACGTCGCACGATGCTGACGTGGCGTCGCGCTTAACTCTCCGCGCTTATTTCTCCGCCCCTTGCGGAACCTCTCTATTATACCCTCCCGTCTCCGACGGAGCGGAGGGCCGGGCCCATGCGGTCATGATGTCACACTTTTGTGATCAGGTAGGTGGTCGCCAGGTTTTACGACATGTGACGCAGTCCGCAAAGCTCCCAGAATGAAAGTTGGTGACAGTGTCATGAGCGTTGGGAATTATACACAGGAGCTCGCAGAGTGCAAGTTGGTGACAGTCTGACAGAGTGTGTCAGGGTCATGACCGATGACATATGTGTCATACATGTCATACGTGTCATACCTGTCAGCCATGTCATACCATGTCATGTCATATATTATTATGACAGTCGGTCGTGTCATATATTATTATGACAGTCGACGGTATGGTCGATCATGACTGTACATGTCGAGTCGCGTCATATATTAATATGACAGTCGTCAGTACGGTCGACGATGACTGTACATGTCGCCAGATGATAATGTCATATCATCAGGCATCCCTGTCATCGAGAGTTCGTATGTCGAACTCGAAGATGGCAAAGCAAAGATACATCTTGAATACAAACAAGAACCATCTTGGCTTTCAGCATGCGCGGAACTCGCATGCGCAGCATGAACGAACTAGTCGTTATTACCATGCTGGTCGTTCAACCTACGTCTCGGGTTCACAACCCAATGGCGGTACCATCTAAGATGATGGGAGACGTATGGTACAAAAGTGAGGAAGCGTTGTGCTTCAGCAGATCTTCTTACAGAGACTGCACTCACAAACCCGCTCATCCGTACACTTGCATTGCTGTCCAACTTTGCAGTGTTTATTTGTATACTGATAATATATTCACGGCGCCTGTTTATCCCGCCGTATCAGATGGTATTCTAAAAGAAACTCGTCAAGGCACGATACTCGAGAACTCAAGTGGGTGCAGCGATAGACGTAGCATATTTCATATTGTTCGCAGGTTTGCAGGTGGGCGCATAAGCGACAGCGCTCGCAGTAATATTGAATATCTGCAGCTCGAATAATATACGCTCGCATATCGACAGCGCAGAGATTGCGCGAGGAGATTTTTCGCAGCGCACACGCAGAAACAGCTGATCGCACATATACGCGATAAGGTGTGCACATGTCATACATCGGCGCAGCAATGAAACGTATTCGCATAAATGGTTCGCAAATGTATGCATGTTCGCAGATGCGATAAATCAGCGGCGAAATCGTTTTCGCGCGGAAAATCATCAGCGCAGTATCACGATTTTCATAATTGCACTAATTTGCAGAAGGCAGCATGCGCGATGGTCGCATATTTTTACAGAAGTGAATCGCAGCATGCGCGCGCTTGTATGAATCACGTTCGAAAACTGTCCAGAATGATATATTACATAGTGGTCATCGACAGAATTTTGATTCGTATACATGTCAGCGCTCGTATCATGCGCTGATGAATGGCGACGACAATACATGCTTTTCATCAGCAGCGCGCTCGCATTCGTATGCGACGTACATCAGCGATTTTTGCAAATAATTCATTCGCACTGTTTACAATAACCAGCGCGTACAATGATTTTTAGCCTGTCAGCACGATATGCATTTTCCATGATTTCATCAGATGCGATGAACGCTCGATTTTAGCGCGTACGATTCCTGATGTGTCTACATGCAGTGAGAAGCACATATGTGTACGCGCGTCGAAATCATATGCAGAATGATTGTATACATGCAGGAATGTTGTGGACACATAATCGTTATGCTGTGGATACATACTGCTGTGGATACATTACCACTATGCTGCTGTGAATGTACTATCATCATACTGCAGCAAATTCCAAAATGTACTGATGACTGCACAAATATTCTTAATCATCAGCATTCATGCTCATCAGAAATATAATAATGTGTGCACAATATGTGAATGTGGATCATTGTCTAAGTTGGGCACACCATTGTCTAAGTTGGGCACACCATTCACTTGCAGCAATCATCAATATGCAGTACATGCATTATTATACCATGTATACATCTTATGCTGAATGATTGCAACATTGTGAATTGTACATGCTTTACTATACTGTACAGCTTGATCACGATACCAGCTGTAGTACATAGTGCATAAGCATATTGCAGTGCATGCTAGTCTATATTCGAATCCATGTAGCAAAGGGTGCCTGAAAGTAGTCTTAACACCATAATTAGTTTGTCATGTCCTGGTGGAGCCGAGATGCTCTCCAGATCACATGTACATTCTATGTTGGATTACTGGATGGAATGCTCACCTGAGCTTCATGTAAAATCTATCCAGCAACTCATTTTGTAATGAGATTAGCATGAAATTACAATGATCCCTAAACTTGATATATCATGTTAGATGTAATCAGTACATGGTATGCTGACTGTCTTGCATGATAAATTGTCTAGGATATTGTGATACCCAGAACATATCCTGCAGAGTGTGTACAAGTAAACACACACACACACTGGCATAAGTACTAATCAGCAGTACTACACACTGCACATACACTAGCATTCATTATACATGTTGAGATTCACTGACTCAGAGTGAATAGATCAACTATATTGTATATGGTAATATGGATACCACTTTCCAAACACATGTGCGTGGAAAGTGTCAATGATGGCGATACATAAGGGAACAGGATAAGACAACATGCTGTAGGGCTGGATGGAGTTATCTCCAGACCCGAAGGCAAAATACTGCACCCATAAAACAGCTGGTAACTGTTGGGTGCAGTCCACTCGTCTCATCCCACATATCATCGCTGGAGCAACTACAACAACTACGTTGCATATTGACAGTTGAATCAGACTTGATCAGATCAATTGCATGCAACACACAGATCAGTATTTACATGATATCTGACAATAGTGTTAAGGACAACACACATATATAAATGTGCTGTGTCAAGTTGCTGTGATTATATCTAGCAAAGTCCAGATTTGTTCTAAATAAGATATATCACTTTGATAAATCTTAAAAGCACAGACCTGTGCTCAGAACAAATCATAGGTTGACAAATATCACTGAAGTGGATGTTCCTGAATGGATGTTCCCACTTAAGTTGATAAATCTATACATAATCAGAAAAGTACATTTGCTGTGCATGGGTTTGAATCAGTAAAACCCAGAATGCTGTCAACCATAAATGTTGATATACAACACAACTCACTTATTTGCTATGAAATTTGTCATGTGCAAACGTGAAGTTCCTTCCAGTGATTCTGTACTTTACATTCCACATATACACTAAGATATGTCACCGAGGCAATATTTTAGATAGCTGAAAAAGCTGTAAAATGGGTAAAAATGCTCCACGCATGATTTCAAAATAAAAAATGTGTGCCCATTTTATTTAAAATTATGATTTTATACCTATTGAGGTATCAGGAAATCATAATGACACATGTCATATCTCGTGTAACGCCCTAGATATTGGGTGTGGAATATGTAGGGGTATACATATTGCTGTAACAATAAATCGCTCAAAATGCTCGTGTTTCTTGGGCTGGAGTTTAAACTTCTTGGCGGCCTCCACAGAAGTGAAGCTAGAAGAAGCTCCAGAGTCCACCAAGACCTTTACTCGTACTCTGCCTACCCAAGCCCAGAAAATCAGCAGAGTGGGTCCCTTCGCGTCCATAGCAGCTAGTACATCTGCATCCAACCATTCTCCCCAGCGTCCAGACCCTGCGTCCACCCCTATCTCTGGTCTGATGCTGGCCAGTTTGTGCAGTCCTGGCTCCTTCTCAGGCGGATTCAGCTCCTCATCTGAATTGTCTTCCGGCAGATGGTACGTGCCGGCCTCTGCTATCTTGGCTTGCCAACGAGCCTGCCTGGTGACCTGATCTTCTGGTTCTGAATCACCAGGCCATGGCGCAGGTCGAGCTGCCTCTGCTTCCTGATGCGCCCGGGTGATCTTCCTCAGCTGGTCAACACGCTCCCGAATCTGCGCCAATGCACTTCTGACTCTGTGCCCGTGCACTTCCACTTCCTTCCTTCTGCGCGTTACTGTCTGTGCTGCTTTCCAGGCTGCTGACAGGTGTCCGTCGCGTAACCGTTGCTGGGCGTGTGATAGCACTGGCTGCTTAGCGCGATCCAGTTGTCGGCGCAGAGCTCTCCCGACCAGCTGGCGCGGGGCTGCTTCCTCTCTAAAGCGCACTCTTCTGACTCCTGGGGGCTGCAACGCGCGCTGGTACACCCCTTTTGAGCTAGGGGCTCCTTGACTCCCTTTGCCGAACAGAGGAAATCTGATCTGAACCTCTGTTGGTTGGGATGCCTGTGCTGGCGCAGCGTTTGGCTCAGTTCTCCCTGGTGCTACCACTGTGATTGGCCGTGACCTCTTCAGCCAGCGTAATGCTCGCCTCATCTTCTCCACCGCTCGCTGCGCTGGTCCTGGTCCGTGCCTCATCCGATGATCCTCTCTGAAGTGAGTGATCCACCGGTAGGTCTGACTTTGCCTGCCTCTCTCTGGTTCTCTTCCAGAGTCGGCCTCCCTCCTGATGGCCATGGCGAGGTGCGGAGTACTTACCTCGCGGGCCTGGGGGCCTATCCGCGTTGTCCGGGAGAGGCACCGGCCCCCGTCGACTCTCCCTCGGCAAAATCCATGTGCTCCGGGGCTACCAGTGCCAGCTGCTGCTCCACTATCCCGCCAGATCCAGTATCTATTCCCGCGTTCTTGAAGGTCTCGAAGGCCTCCTCCCAGATACATTTGACCCAGGCTGCTTTCTGCTGGGGCTGGTGTTGATGTGGGCAGTCGCGAGCCAGAGCTATTTGCTCTGGCGACCGGAAATCCTTCCTTCGGTCTGGCGATCTCTGCCTGTCCCCCTGAGGAACTGAGGGTTGCCCAACTGGCTGAGCCTGCCGAGCTGGCTGAGCTGGAAGCTCTGATGCTTGGAGGCGGGCTGATTCTCTCAAAGCTCTCCATATCTATCGCTCTCCGTATCCAAATATCTACAAATCAAATTTCGGTATTTGCAACCAATAGTGTTATTTGAAGCATAGTAGCAAATATTTTGAAATTTGATGCCGCTCCGCCCCCTTCGAGCCGGCCTCAGCCAACCCCGCAGTGGGCGCCGGGATGAGCCACGACGGGGGCGCGGAAGCCCAATCTCACCCTCAAAAATTAAAAGGCCAAATTGCTGGACTTCGGGTTTAGGCTTAGTTATTATGGGCTCTGACTAGCCCCTAGCCTGACCCTGCTTCCATCTCGTGTCCGTGACATCCTAGCACTGTACTGTACAGTAGTACAGTACAGTAGTACAGTCATTGTTTATTGGCTACTGCCCCGCGCTCCAGTACTGTCACAAGTACTTTAGTAAAACCATTATGGGGCCTTTTCAACAGGTTCCACGGGTCAAGTTACAGCTCAGAAAAATCGTTTCGGACCCTTTTGAATTATTTTGAATGATAGTGCACGCTACAAGCAACTTTAGGTGTGAGTAAATCGCGTGTGCTTTCATGCTATAAAACACCAGAAAATTAATTAATTTCGAAAGTACTATCACAAGTACTTTGACTACGAAGGTGGTTTCGCTCGGTAGATGGCCATATATATTCGTATAGGGTGATAGGACTCTTCATTGGGATGTACTCGAACTGTGCAACATGCATTACCCCATGAGAATGCCGGTATCCTGCCATAACCATGGCAACTATCGCCGCATGTGAGAAAAACTGATTTTTTGGATGTTTTTCACTTATAAAATTTCGAGTTCCATCGTACCGCATCCCTGATTGTGATCCCATGGAGCGAAGGTCCGAGCACATTAAGGTCTCAAAAAATTAATATTGATATCTACTTTGATGTTTTGCACACCCTAGTGCTACCTCCATCACACATCGAGCTCGCCGTGCCGTTTTCTTCTCGTGGGTATGCGCAGGCTGGAGCAAAGAAATAGCCCCCAAAATCAGGGTTTCCTTGTCGAAACCCAAAACGTCATAACCTCTTCGTTACTTAGAGTTATGTGAGTTATGACATGATATTTCATGCACATACACTCCACTTGACTAGGAAACCTTCACACATATGGATATATCATGCATCCACGACTCAAAATTGATGACTTTGATCATTACCCACTACTTTTGCAGGGTCACCATACTAGAAAAATCCCCCAAAAATCCTTTATCATCAAAAGTCGTGAATGATGGGAAATTTTCATCCTTAAGACCCTATAAGTGCACGAAAATCATTATAAGTTCATGAAATATATCAGATACTCGACTAATTGCGGCGCAATGTAGGGTTGCCCTCTGCTGCATAAACGTATATAATCATATATATTGCACATTTTGCTATGATACTTCGATTAAAGTCCAAAAAAGGGCCTCGTAGTCCACAACATCGTTACAAATCATCTCCGAGCGATACTCGGTACAAGGGTGACCATCGGGAGAATCCATGGCATGCTACTTGTGTATGCGTACTAGTACACTGTCTGCTAGGCCCTGGCATCTCTTCATAACTCGAATATGCACCTTAGACATCGACCGGGGTCCCCAAAAATGGGTCTCGTAGTCCACAACATCGTTATACATCATCACCGAGCGATACTCGGTACAAGGGTGCCCGTTGGGAGAATCCATGGTATGCTACTTGTGTATGCGTACTAGTACGCTGTCCGCTAGGCCCTGGCATCTCTTCAAAGCTCCAAAATGCACCTTAGACATCGACCGGGGTCCCCAAAATGGGTCTCGTAGTCCACAACATCGTTGTACATCATCACCGAGCGATACTCGGTACAAGGGTGACCATTGGGAGAATCCATGGCATGCTACTTGTGTATGCGTACTAGTACGCTGTCTGCTAGGCACTGGTATCTCTTCATAACTCGAATATGCACCTTAGACATCGACCGGGGTCCCCGAAAATGGGCCTCGTAGTCCACAACATCGTTACAAATCATCTCCGAGCGATACTCGGTACAAGGGTGCCCGTTGGGAGAATCCATGGTATGCTACTTGTGTATGCGTACTAGTACGCTGTCCGCTAGGCCCTGACATCTCTTCAAAGCTCCAATATGCACCTTAGACATCGACCGGGGTCCCCAAAAATGGGTCTCGTAGTCCACACCATCGTTGTACATCATCTCCGAGCGATACTCGGTACAAGGGTGACTATTGGGAAAATCCATGGTATGCTACTTGTGCATGCGTACTAGTACGATGTCTGCTAGGCTCTGGCATCTCTTCATAACTCAAATATGCACCTTAGACATCGACCCGGGTCCCCCAAAATGGGTCTCGTAGTCCGCAACATCGTTATACATCATCACCGAGCGATACTCGGTACAAGGGTGCCCGTTGGGAGAATCCATGCCATGCTTCTTGTGTACCCCAACCTACCATGAGATTGATTTGTGTAAACACACTTGTAGGGTTGGGTTTAACCCACAACTTATTACCACAAATGGCATCACGCCAACAGGCTCACACCCACAAACATCATTGGCCAACATACACCCCTTGGATATGTGTGGTCGCCCGGGCAATCTCACGCCAAGAGCTACTCCAAAAAAATTCGTAAAGATGGCCAACTGTTTGAACACCCAGTGCGGAAACCGCAATGTAACAAAAAATGCTACCCCCTCGGCAATATGCATCCAGTGGGAAGGCGACAAGTGGTTTAGAGGCCAATGGCACAAAAGACAATCATGTTTGGGTCACAAAGTCAACATAATATGAAGGGCAGTATGACCGTAGCCTTAAAAGACACCGAAAAAAATTATGGCGTGAAAGTACTTGTCATAGTACTTTCGAGCTCGAAAGTACTATGACAAGTACTGTGGGGCAGTAGCCATTATTGTCTGGGTTTCCGAGAGCATAAAGCCTCGGCCAGACACTGTTTATGAGATTATCAGTTTGATTCCTAGCGAGCTTAGCCGGACAGCGTATCTGTCTTCCTCGCAGGTTATGGCCCGCACCGGCTTTCCGGTGATTCTGATGATGGCACAGCGCCTTGCTGTTGCCATGTTCGGCTAAGTAGGACGTAGGAGGGGTTGAGCGCCCACTTGGGCGGTGGTGTATTACTTTTGCGGTATGGCCTTTTAACATGGCAGTGATGGCGGCACGCGTTGTGCTCGCCTTCGCTGCGCAGGAGATCAGCAGTTGGTGACGGATTGTTTTTTTCATTACAGCAGTATCGTCGCCAAGGGAGTTGATCTGTTTCGTGCGCCGCTGGCTCCGGCGAGGTCGTTCCACACGTGACTTATTTTGGCCGCTCTCATTGTTCCGCTCACGACCTGTATGTTTCGATCTCGTCGGCTGAAACTTCTACAAAAATATCTGGCCGCTGTAAGAGTTCTTACGCCATCTCCCTGTTTAGCTCAACCTTCTCCCCTGTCTCTCTCTATCATGGTTACCACAGCGAACAACATGACGCGGTCTCGCGTCCGTAGATTAGAAACTATTTTCGATGATGTGGGTGCGCAGCATTCTGCGACACCACACACCCCGCAGCTGCCAGCTCCGACCACCGCAGCTGCGAGGGAAGTTCTGGACAAATGCAAGCAGTTGGCTCGGGAAAATTTCGACAGAAAAGTTGCCAAGACCGTTGCCACTAAAATTCTGGGAGACAAATCGGCGCGCTTTGCAGGGACAGAGACAGACGCGGTGGACATTTTTTCACAATTGATGCATGAGTTACGCACGCAGTTCGTGCTTCAATCATCGGCGTTTGCTCCCCTGTTTGACTTGACCGACATGGCAGTTGAGGCTAGGCATGAGGCCAATGAATTGCTGCTCTCGGCTCTGACATTTCTGGCTCGCCCTGGCTCACCTGCTCGTGACTGGCTTGAGGCCTCTGGGTCCGACGTTCCTGGAGATGGCAAGCGCGCTGCCCTTGAGGTGGTGCGCATGCTCCAGGAACGCTCGGAACCCTTTGACTCTTTTGAGCTGCTGCTGGCGGTTCGCATCCCCAGCAGCAAAGATCCTGACCGTGGCATCCGCGAGTTCAATGGCCTGTTGTAAGGCTGGCATTTTACCGGGTAAAGGATTTTCGGCCTTGGTAATACCGGTAAAATTACCGGTAATACTTTATCGGGTAATACCGTGGTAATACCGACGTGCGACTGACCCTCAAAACCTTGCCCACGAGGCCATTCTCTCTACACACACTTTTGCGCACTGCCCCCACGAGGCCATTCTCTCTACACACACTTTTGCGCACTGCCCCCACGAGGTCATACTCTCTACACACACTTTTGCGCACTGCCCCAAATGTCCGATTCCGACATTTTTAAATGGGTATGGCACCGCCACGCAGGCCCGTCAACGAAAATGTCGAGTAAAGTTTCGATGAGACGAATTCACGGAACCACTACCCATGGATGGCGGCTGGTAACCTGGTATGGAAGTCACGGATTCATGGTAACACAGGGGTAAAATGGGGTAAAATCGTGATTCCAGGTGGTAATACCAATGGTAATACCAAAATGGTATTACCCATGGTAAAGGATTTTGGGAATTTGGCACTTTACCACACTAGAGCATGGTAAAGGATTATGGGTGTTGGTATTACCGGTAAAATTACCGGGTAATACCGGTAAAGGTATTACCAGTGGTAAAACCAGTGCCAGCCTTAGCCTGTTGAGGGACATTCAGCGTTCCCACAACTTGCCGGAGGACGCGGTGAAGCGGCAATTTCTGAAGGCTCTCGGCGATTCGTGGCTGTACCGTGATTTGGCTAACTCTCTGGCTCGGGCTGACCAGCGGCAGGGCGTGTCTCTCCTGACTATTCAGGCTCGTGTGCGGGAGCAGTTCCGCCACGGCCTGAAAGTCTCTGACGCCCCTGTCTCTGCTCTGTCATTCGGCGATGGCGCGTCTGACCTGGCTGCGGCGTTGTCCAGTCTGCAGAAGCAGCTGGAGCGCATGCAACAGGACATTCGTGACCTGAAGCGGCAGAAGCGGGAAGGGCCTCCGCCTGCGGGCAAGCACCTTACCCGCTCTGCTGCTAAGCATCATCGTGTTGGTGTTCAGCCACTTGGCACCGCTCCTCCTGTCTCATTTGACAAGAAGAGTGGTGCCTTCGTGCCCCACTGCAGAAATGCGGTGTGTGCACGGAGTGGTTTGAAGCACTGGCATGCTGAATGCCCCAACGGCGGTCTTCACTCTGCCCACCATTGTAGTGCAGTTGAAGACTATGAGACTGACTGCTTGGCTGTTCGTTTCCAGCGGTTCTATGACGCTGGGGATGAACATGCCTTCGAGTCGCTCTGCACGATGGAGGGTCGCCCAGAGGTGTGCGAGCTGTCGGCACATTCTTTTGTGACGGCTGAGCCCACGTCTCTGCGGCACTTTCAGGATGCGGCAGCTTCCGCTCAGGATGCGGCAGCTGACGAGGGCGACATGGCTCAGTTTGGTCTGGCCACGTTCCACTCGGGTGCACGGGACTCGACTCCGCCACCGCCTGCGGTTCGGGGTCCCTCTGCACTCGTGGCAGGTGGTGTGCCTGCGGCTCGTGACCCGCCAGTGGCTGTCCATGGCTCTCTCGGCTTGCCTGGCTCTGTCCCATCACTCCAGTTTGGCGACTCTGCACCGGCTCCGCTGTTTGCTGGCGTGAGGATCGAGACTTCTGACGTTGACTCTGAAGGCTCTGACAATGACCACGGCTCTGACAATGACTCTGACGGCGGGCAGCGGGTGGCTTTTGGCTCCTTCGGCACTCTTGGGCATGGCTCTGACTCTGACCTTGATGACGGGGGGGCATCGCCGGACAGTCTGACTCCGGTGTGCCGTCCGCGGGCTCCGCCGAGTTTTCTCCGGTGTGCATTAATGTCTTCCATGCTTTGTTGTTCTCTGCTGGCCAGTGCTACGGCGTCTCTGGTTGCCGTGGGCGGTGGTGACAGGGGCCTGGTTGAGCCCGGAGCCACCGTCCGTCGGCTTACCGGAGATCTCTTTGCTTCGGATCCGCCGCTTGGCTCTCTGGACATCTGTGATTGGCCGCCAGATGATCGAGTTCTATTGTCTCTTTCTTCAATGCTCAAACCGCCGTGGAGATCCGCTTGTTTCAGTTCCGTCGGTGTTTTCGGAATCTTTGCAGTCTTCGGTTGATTTACTTTCTGCTGTGGAACCACCTTGCCCGCTTGGGCCTGGTGGTGCTCGATTTCAAAAGGACAGCTTACAATTCACTTCGGGGATCTTCTGTGTTCGCATCCCGACCGCTGAACTCAGCTCTGCTGACCAGCTTCAAAGTGGCTGAGTCTCTTGTCAATCATCCTGGCAGCTTGATTAGCTTTAGCCCAGTAGTGGGATGACCGGGTCAAGACCCCGGCACCCAGCTAGAAGTGATCGGTTTCCACCGAGTTGCACGTAGGTGTTTGTTTATTATCTCGTGGTTGTATATCCTGTACCTGCCTTGCTAGGTAGTCACACCCACGGGTGGTGTGCTGGACTTCGGGTTTAGGCTTAGTTATTATGGGCTCTGACTAGCCCCTAGCCTGACCCTGCTTCCGTCTCGTGTCCGTGACATCCTAGCACTGTACTGTACAGTAGTACAGTACAGTAGTACAGTCATTGTTTATTGTCTGGGTTTCCGAGAGCATAAAGCCTCGGCCAGACACTGTTTATGAGATTATCAGTTTGATTCCTAGCGAGCTTAGCCGGACAGCGTATCTGTCTTCCTCGCACAAATCACCTGCGAGGCTCAAACAGCCCAGTTGTTCTCCCTTTCAAAGAATACAAATTAATAGATAGTAAGTTGTCGATTCCCCTACGGCTCACGGCCACCCCAAAGGGCTTCGCCCCCCCACACCCCCCAAAAAAAAAATCTGGGAAGCAACTTGATTTCCATCGGACTCGGCCAGCCCATACAATTGACGTTCATGACAATGTCATCAACTTTCATTGTCGAAGCTCTCAGCATAAGTTGTTCTCCCTTTCAAAGAATATGCGAGAACAGGTGTTCCGCTCGGTGAAACCAACTGGCTAAGCTCCCATAACAGTCCGGCCGAGTGCTTTTATCATGCATCTCGGAAACCCGGATAATACGAAGTAATGACTGACAGTACAGTACTACTGTACTGTCATCCTAGCTACTAGCGGAGTCACGGTTCCGATCAGAGACGGGTCAGGCTAGGGGCTATCAGAGCCCATAATAATAACCCTGAACCTAAAGTCCAGCACACCACCCGGAGCTGTGACTGTAGCCAATAGGGCTAGGCAAGCGGAGCTAACTAAACGGATAACAAACAGCACTTTACTGGAAACAGATACACTTCTAGCTGGGTGCCCGGGGACTTGTCCCGGCACAACCCACCACTGCGGCTAAGGCTAATCACACCTCCAGGGTTTGAAACAAGCAGACTCAGCCACTGTAAAGCCGTTCGGCATAGCCGAGTTCAGCAGGCGGATTCCAATCAAGAAAAGCATTCGAAGTCAATTGAGAAGAGAAGTCGTAAGCACTGACACCACCAGACCCAAGCGGGTCAGGCGGACCCCAAAGCGGAGTGGCAAAATCATCAGAATGCAAAGCCGCGGAGGTCAATTGAGAAAAGAATTGTGTCATTTCCCGCGGTGGCATTGACGGACCAGCAGTAACCATAGGCGGACAAAGAGAATCCAGTAGTGCTTCATGAGACCGTAGTGAATCGTAGCCGTAAGTGGCTCCGGGCTCAACCAGGCCCCTGACACCACCGCCGACCACGAGGGTCGGCATCGCCGTAGCACTGAAGAGAAATGTAGCCACCATGAAAAGAGTGAGTGCAAACTCTCCGATGCCAAATGGCCTGGAGCCTCTGGGGACTCCGAACCGCCGAAACGCCGCAGCCGCCGGCGGTGCACCCCCCTCAATTTCAGTCAGGCAGACACCAGGAGGGCAGTCGGAGCCCTCTCCATCATCATCGGAATCACACACCTCAACAGGCTCAGGGTCAATGTCAAACCAGTCAGGGTGGACAGTGTTGAATGTTTTGAAAGAGTCGTCAGCAGGAGCCATCGGGCCGAGAGCCAGAGAGGCAGATGGCGGCACAAAGGCGGCACTGCTGACCCCTTGCAAGTCAATCGGCTTACCATGCACGGGTGCAGAGGCCTTCGGCAGCAGCTGCTTGCTGGCGGTCGGCTCAGCGACACCACCAGCAAGCGGACCGCTGACCTCAGCAAATGCAACACGGCCAATGGAAAGATGCTCAGCAGGTGCAGACTCAGCGGAGGCAGCAGCATCCCTGAACTGCTGCAGAGCCGTAGGCTCTGGAGCAAAGGAATGCGCAGACAGTTCACAGATTTCAGGTTGCCCCACGAGAGCACACAAGTGCTCCATGGACCCCTCATCCCCAGCGTCATAGTACCGCTGAAAACGAAGGGTAAGCACGTCGGAGTCATAAGACTCAACGGCTTGGCAGTAGGATGCCGAAATGGTCAATGGGTGAGTGTCCTTGTGAGGACACTCACTCAGCCAATGCTTCGACCCAACGGCGCGGCACTTCTCGTGCCTGCACGTTGGGACAAAGGTGCCAGATCGCTTGTCAAAAGCCACCTCCGAAGAGGCGGAATGAGCAAGCGGTTGCACTCCAGGTCGGTGGAAGTTGCGTGGAGTGTGCTTCCCAAGGGGCGGCTTGGAGCCACCCTTCTTAAGGGAATCCACATCCCGCTGCAACTTGACCAACTGAGAACTGAGCCGCTCGATGGCCGAAGCCAGGCCAGTGTCAGTGGTGCAAGATGCTACGGACATGGGGCGCCCCGCAGTGCGCTTGCCCGAGAGCCGCCCGCAGCGGTACTGCTCGCGCACGCGTGCCTGCAGGGTGAGCAGACTCACAGCCGCACGCTGGTCAGCTCGAGCAAACGAGTCAACCAGCGTGGCGTAAGCCGGTCCAGACAGGGCAGAGAGGAATTGCCTTTTAACAGCGTCTTCGGGCAGCGTCTGCAGACGTTGTGCATCCCGAAGACAACTGTTAAAAAGACGAATGCCAGAGTCAGGGTCGTGTTCATCCGAGATCCTCACGTCAAGCAGCTCAGTCAGAGACTCGAACGGAGTCGAATCATCAGCGAGCATACGCACCACCTCGAGGGTGGCACGCTTGCCGTCAGCAGGAACATCGGCCCCAGAAGCCTCCACCCAATTACGGGCAGGAGACCCTGGCGCGGTCAGCAGCAACAGCACAGAGTACAGGAGCTCATTAGCAGCAGTCATGACAGGGACATCAGCAGCAGACAGCTCAAACAGGGGTGCAAGTGCCTGCGACTGCAGCGTGAAGAGCTGCTGAATTTCGGAGATCAGCTGTGAAAAAATGTCCGAAGCCGACGATTCACTGCCATGAAACTTTGCTGTTTTGTCCCCCAAAACCTTAGTGGCTGCTGTCTTCGCGCACTGAACATCGAACGAATCTTTCCGTAACCGCTGCACGAGCGTCGCAGCCGCAGCCGACTCGTCAGCCGAAGCCAAATGCGGCGTTGTAGGGGTAGCCGAGTTTAATGCCCCAACATCATCGAAAATAGTTGCTAATTTACGCGCCCTAGCGCGTGTACGTGGTCTCTGCGGTGTGTTCATACTCAAAATGACGGTGAGATGGGAGCGCGGGCTAGCGGTGCAACAGTAGCGAACAATTCCGCAGCGGCCAATTCCTGCAGGAGTCTCAGCAAACAATAACATAATCAAGCAGGTCATGAGCCGAGTGGCTAATCGTGGGAGCGACCCACAAAACGCGGAGTGTCCTGCCCGTTGATCAAACGGAACGTAAAACATAACCATACCCAGCGACGATACTCTGCCGAATAAATGCCGAAAAAACTGATCTCCACTTCAAAAGGAGGCCATACTGCGAAGAGAAAGCTACCGTCTAAGGGGGCGCCCACCCCATCTCTTTGTCAAAACTTAGCCAATCATGGCAACAGCTTGGCGCTGTGCCATCAGAATTACTAGGGAAGTGGTGACGCGCATAACCTGCGAGAACAGGTGTTCCGCTCGGGTAAAACAAACTGGCTAAGCTCCCATAACAGTCCGGCCGAGTGCTTTTATCATGCATCTCGGAAACCCGGATAATACGAAGTAATGACTGACAGTACAGTACTACTGTACTGTCATCCTAGCTACTAGCGGAGTCACGGTTCCGATCAGAGACGGGTCAGGCTAGGGGCTATCAGAGCCCATAATAATAACCCTGAACCTAAAGTCCAGCAGAATAAAAATGAATAGATAGTAAGTTGTCGATTCCCCTACGGCTCACGGCCACCACAGTAGCTTCGCCCCCCACCCCCCCAAAAAAAAAAATCTGGGAAGCAACTTGCTTTCCATCGGACTCGGCCAGCCCATACAATTGACGTTCATGACAATGTCATCAACTTTCATTGTCGAAGCTCGAAGCATAAAACGGACTTTTTCAAAGGGGAAGGGTTATACGCGCTGGAATTCACACGTCGTTTCCGTCTCAATCCCGGAAAAATTCTGAACCAGCGTGACGGTCATATCGTCTCGCATCGTCTCGCATCGTCTCGCGTGTCATCGTGAATTTAATTTCCAGGATTATTAAATCATCATCAATTTATCTTCCATCGATATCGCGGATACGATTGCCGTTGGCGTTGACTAGCTCAAGGATAAAGAGCTGCGCACCAACATTTACTGCTCATAATTTTCTCAACGGTCCTTCGCTTCGCCTCATGGGCGGAACGATGTCGTGGCTGCTGTGTTATGCGCAGGGATTTCGGAAGTGTTTGGCTGCTTCTATTTTTCAGTTTACTTATGCATATGTGCCAACTCACGATACTCATTTTGTGCAGCTTGTGTCGCAGGTTTTCCGATGGCGAGGAGGGCGCGCTTTCTTGTGGTGTGGAAGTCTAGGGCAACCTAGCTTGGGATCACACCCAACCACATCGGACCCACCTTGTTCTCACGTTTTATTCAACTCACTTTGAATATGCATACAAAGTTTGAGGAGCATCGAGGTGTGATAAGTTAGAGACTGAATTATCTTTTTGGGTTTATGGCGTCATCGCGACCTCTTGGGGTGTGGAAGTCAAGGTTGAGCATGCCAACCTTGCTTGGGTTCGAACCCAACCACATCGAAGTCCTCTGTGTTAGCGCACGAAACTTTGCACTAAATTTGCTGAGAGTAATGTTAGTTCACCATCTTGCGCGCAAGGATTGTCGTCAAGTATGCACGAGAAGGTCACTTCATGACAAAGAGCTTTTTGGGTTTGGGTTTTCATGTACCCAAACCAACAAGTGCCAAACAGTCAAGGTCTTCCCGTGCTTCCTAGCAAACGAAACTACGCTGATATTTTGCCGAGATATATATCTTCAAGTTCCCTAAAGCACAAGGACTGAGATACATTGTTTGCGAAACAAACAGTTTATTTCCTTGGCAGATTTATTGGGTTTGGGCTCGAATGTACCCAAACCCAATATATTCCAAACAGCCAAGGGCTTCCCGTGCGTTCTAGCGCACGAGACTTTCCACAAATATTGTCGAGATGTATACATTTAAGTTCCCTGAAGCTCAAGGACTGGCATACACTGTGCCCGAAACGAACAGTTTATTTCTTTGGCAGATTTATTGGGCTTGGGCTCGAATGTACCCAAACCCAATACATGCCAAACAGCCAAGGGCTTCCCGTGCGTTCTAGCGCACGAGACTTTCCACAAATATTCTCGAGATATATCTCTTTAAGTTCCCTGAAGCTCAAGGACTGAGATACATTGCTCGCGAAATGAACAGTTTATTTCTTTGGCAGATTTATTGGGTTTGGGCTCGAATGGACCCAAACCCAATACATGCCAAACAGCCAAGGGCTTCCCGTGCGTTCTAGCGCACGAGACTTTCCACAAATATTGCTAAGATATACATATTTTAGTTCCCTGAAGAACAAGGACTCAGACTTCGATGTGGTTGGGTTCGAACCCAAGCAAGGTTGGCATGCTCAACCTTGACTTCCACATCCCATGAGGTCGCGATGGCGCCACAAACCCAAAAAGATAAATCAGTCTAAAACTTATCATACCTCGACGCTCCTCAAAGTTTGTATGCATATGCAAGGTGAGTAGATTAAAATATGAAAACAAAGTAAGTCCGATGTGGTTGGGTATCATCCCAAGCTAGGTTGCCCTAGACTTCCACATCTCCAAAAGGTGCGTCCCTCCTCGCCATCGGAAAACCTGCGACACAAGCTGCACACACCGAATACCGTGAGTTCGCATATATGCAATAAACGAATTGAAAAATAAAAACAGCCAAACACTGCCGCAATCCCTGCACATAACACAGCAGTCACAGTGAACACCGTTCCGGCCATGAGGCGAAGGAACGTTGAGAAAATTATGAGCAGTAAATGTCGCAGCGAGCGCTTTATGGTTGAGCTAGTCAACGCCAGCGCCAACGGTAATCGTATCCGCGATATCGATGGAAGATAAATTGATTATCTGTTTTAATAATCCTGGAAATTAAATTCACGATGACACGCGAGACGATGCAAGACGATACGCGATATGACCGTCACGCTGGTTCAGAATTTTTTCGGGATTGAGACGGAAACGACGTGTGAATTCCAGCGCGTATAACCCTTCCCTTTTCAAAGAGGGGGACAATCTAAAGATTTTTCCCCAATAATTGTTCAGACGACATTCTGTCGATATATTTATAAATATATAAATAAATATTGGGGAAAAATCTTTAGATTGTCCCCCTCTTTGAAAAAGTCCGTTTTCTAATCAGCTGCGGCTACATCATAGCCCAGCTTGCATGACACATATGACACATATGTGAATGGAACCCGGCCGGTGCACTGCGTGTGGAATTACAAAATAATAATACGACATATCCAGAAGTGCCAAAAATCAAGGACTCCCGTCAGACAGGAATCAGGGTCCCACGACCCGACTGCCGACCCCAGCCTTCTGCATGCGGGCACACGCCCCTCGTGCCAAAGGACTGAGGCCTGCAAATAACTATCATTACCCTAAAGAGTACAGACTATGGACCTAAAATGCTATGCTAGGGCTGAAACCCTCAAAAAGCATAATTACCCGCTCCAGCTCAGAGTCAGGCAAGACAGCAATAGCAAAGCCGTCACCTAGCAAAGCCTACTGAACAGTGCCTAGATGAGAAGCAGCATGAGGTAGCCTCGCAGCCCCCCACCGAAGGATCACTATAGCTACCTCTCATCACAGCGGTCGGCACTGAACAGGCACAGGTCCTAGTCTCCTCTACCTACACTCTAATGAGCCGACTGCCCCTCTGCGGGCCGGATCTGCACGGCCTCCAGCTCAGAGCCCAGCTGCTCCAGGTCCTCCAAGTCCTGCAGCTCCTGCACTGAAAGCGGCCTCTCCTCATCCGTACCTGAATCACAAGGGAGGGCGGGTGGGAAAGTCCACACAAGTCCACAGTAACACGGCAAGAGGCCCTCTCAGTCCGTAGCTGGCCTCTTATGCCTCCGACTGATCAGAAAACCTCAGTTTTCAGATCTGCTCCGGATGACAGTCATACTGCCTGTCATCCTACACTGATCAGAAAACCATCAGTTTTCTAATCAGCTGCGGCTACATAGCCCAGCTTGCATGACACATATGACACATATGTGAATGGAACCCGGCCGGTGCAAGCACACAAAGATCACCACAAAGCAGTGCACATGTAATGCATGACAACAACAAGCAATCAGACAAGAAAGGCCGCCTACTCTGCTGAGCATGGGGCATGCTTCTGGACACCGCCAGCCTGCGGTTGAGGTTGGTAGCTTTGTAGGTGGCCGCAGCCGCCGACGAGCTCCAGCCACCGTACTGATTGAACTCGAAATCAGTAACCTGGTCAGCCGCAGCCACCGCCGTAGCCCCACCAGACCGCAGGGACTGGGTCCCATACAGCTGCCTCAGAGCATCGGGGTCCAAGCCAGAAGCCTCACCCAGCATCCTGAACAGGTACCTCCTCAGCTGAGGATAGTCCAGCCTCTTCCCCGTCAGGCAGTCAGCCGACGGGTCCCGCTGAAACCGCCTGCCATCAATCTGCTGAAACAGGGGCTCGTCGGGCTGCACTCCCCGTGCAATCTGAGTGTCAACCCACCTCTGACTGACCTCCACTGGGCACAAAGGCTGCCCCTCCGTCGCCCGGGCAACCTCCACCAGCTGACCATACCTGTACTTGTCCGTCTTCCGCTTCTCGAGGAAGGTGGTCATGTGGGTCTCACAGAACTTCATATCCCGCAGTCTCACCTTCTCCGCACAGTCATACCGCCAGAAGCCTGTCCACATGTCCAAACCCAGTGTAGCAAACATCTGCCGAGTGACACCTCCCAGCATCAACCAGCAACGAGCACCACTCTGTACAAATGCAAACTCCAGCGGCTCCTTCCTGTTGAGCCGCCTGTCCCCCAGCCTCCTGTGAGCTGCCTCCCGCACCGCGGCCACCAGCCGATGAGAGGTGGGGTTCCGGTCTGCCGGGACCAGAGCCAAATCATGAGCAGTGAAAACCATAGCCGAAGCGGTCTTCACCACAGAGAAGGTCCTGGCCGCATTGGCTATGTACTGTAAGTACATAGCCACCGTGACCGGGTCAGCAGGAACAGGCACCCTAGGTGGGTCACGGTCCTGACAGAAAGCCTGGTACCGTACGAACACCCGAGAGTAGCCCCGCATGGTGCTAGCCTCACGGGTGCCAGACACCGCCAACAGCATGTCTGCCCGCAGCTGCATCTCCAGCGGGTCCGTCACGGAGAACTGCAGCCCAGCCCACTGCTCCCCAGTGCCTATGATGCCTGCATGAAAGGCAGCCCCCATCTCATACCCCTACCCCAGTCACAAGCCATGCAACCCCCCAAGGTACAGCGGGGACCAGGGCCTGCAGGCTCCCTCTCATCGAAGGAGACCCGCAAGAGGAGGACCCGAAAGTCAGGCAAGCCCACACCCCCTTCATTGGCCCTTCCGAGGCCAGGGA
Organism: Cymbomonas tetramitiformis; assembly: GCA_001247695.2. Taxonomy (NCBI): domain Eukaryota; kingdom Viridiplantae; phylum Chlorophyta; class Pyramimonadophyceae; order Pyramimonadales; family Pyramimonadaceae; genus Cymbomonas; species Cymbomonas tetramitiformis. The sequence continues at coordinate 81,188 of LGRX02033462.1, forward strand.
GGAAGGTGTCCGCAGAGGGCTGGAGCTCCGTCCACTGCACCACACAGTCTGCCAAGTGAACCCCGTCGGGACACAGCAAGACCCACCACGGCTGGAAAGTCCAGACCGGGGCCACAATGGAGGCTGCAGCCCTCTCAGCCTGCAGAAACAGCAGGAGCCTCCCGATCATCCGAAAAGGCGGGTTGCACCAGTTGACGTGCTCCCGCCAGTCCGTCTGACCGAAAGTGTCAACCCCCGACGTACCTGGACAGTGCCAAGCACTGTTGAAGGAGGGGGCACCTGCACTGTCAAAAACAAGACAATTCTTGTCAGTTGCAAACCTGTCCCGGGTGTGCCTCCACCCCCCGGCAATCCATGGGTCAGCCCACTGAAAGATTGCCGGGTTGACCATCCAGTCATCATGGTCCTTGATCTTGGACAGGGCATCTGCCCGGGCCTCAAACTCCCTGGGCATCCAAAGGGAGGACAAAACCACCCCGTGGTCAGCACAGAAATCATGCACCGCTAAAGCCAGCTCCTGAAGCTCCTGATGCCTGCTGCCAGACTCAATGACAAAATGCACAGCCTGGTTGTCACAAATGACAAGCACCCTCTTCCCTCTCAGCCTGCCAGCCACATCAAATGCTCGGAGAGAGTCAAAAATGCCCCTGAGCTCCCTGAGAGTGGATGACTTCAGTCTGTCCGACATGGTCAGATAACTGTGGCCAAGCAGCTCAGGTCCCCCAAAGGACTGCTCCAGCCAGGAACCCCATGCCACCTCAGAGGTGTCCGCATGGACTGTCTCCAGCTGAAGCCCCGCCCCCCTGGGCTCCCAAATGCCTCTCTGATGCCTACGAAAGCCGTCTGTCAGCCAAAACTCCAGCTCTGCCCGAAGAGCATCAGTGCCCGGGACATGAGAAGCCCACGAGCCCCAAGTCAGGGTGTCGGCTATGAGTACTGCAGCCGCCCTAGCATACAATCTAGTGACACCCCCTAGTACAAACCACTGTGCATTAACTAAGCCTGCAAACTTAGCCACAAGCCTCAGAGGCAGCCTATGAAACAGCCTCAACAAGTCTGACACACAAGCACGGATCTTGCTCAAAGCCTTTTCAGGCACGAACAAGACCCCCCCCTCCAGGTCTATGCCTATGCCTATATGCACAAGGGCCCGTGTGAAAAACAGCTGAGACTTAGACTCTGACACGAGCCAGCCTGCCTCCCGCACGTCCCGCATAATACGGGACAACACAGCCAAAGCCGAAGGGTCCGTGAGTGTAGGAGCCCTCACAGCAAAGGCAAAGTCGTCCACGTAGGGGTGCACACGGAACCCGAGACCCCGCCACTTACCTACGAGCTCCTTGTTGATCTTCGTAAACACCCAGCAAGCTGGGGCTAGACCAAACGGCAGCACACAGAACTCAAAGAACCTGCCCTGCCACTCAACAGCAACATATGTACGAGACATCTCGTGGAGGTCTACGTGGTAATACCCTGACTTATAGTCAAAGTAAAACAGCCCGTCACCCCTCCTAAGCAGGTCTACAAAAGGTTGCAGGTGCTCATACTTGAACTTCGGAAAGATCAGAAAGGCATTGAGCCACTTACCGTTGAAAATTAGCCTTAGCTTGTCCCGAGAGTCGTCTACCATTAAAGGCAGTACAACCCGCGGCTTGCTGGGCACCTCTCTCAGGGCGCCCATAAGGACACACTCCTGCACAACGTCAGTAACGAAGGTGGCGTGCCTAACAGCTGACACGTGGTTAGCCAAGTGTACTCGGGGCGGAGCCCTGCCATCTTTAAACTTCAAGTTAAACCCTCTCTCAATCCAAGACATCACATACGAAGAGCGGACAAAGGTCCGCCAAAAGGGTGCTCGTTCCCTAAGTCTCCCCGCAACACGGGGCACCGGAACGCCCTGTTCACACAAGGGTATGGCCTCGACAAGCTCTTCCTCAGAGAATTCAGAACCTGGAACACAAGGAACAACAGCCCGCGGGCCAAGATTCATTACAAATTTAGGGTTCGTCCCCACAAATTACATTTTAAGTTGGGCATTCCACCTCAACTGTTAAGCATTCCGCTTAAGCTGACAGTACTGGCCTTCGTGGCTCTACATTTTTAACAATTCAACGGTCCGATCCTCTGCCACGGCCTCTGCCAGCCGGGCGCGGCTGCGAGCATTGGTTTTGGTGGTGTCCAAACTCGTTACAATTCCAGCATTGGAGGTGACTGCCACGCCCTGCCTGAACAGGTGGCGGTGGCGGAGGTGCTCCAGGAGCAGTAGGACGAGAAGCTGAAAAGGCACCCCTGCCTAGGCCCTTGTTTCGCCCCTTGGCAGCCGCGGCTTGGGCAGCGTGAATCTTTTCAGCCTTAACTTCTTTCTCTGCTTTGCGCATTAACTTTTCGTCCTCTTCATCGTCAGCGTACGATTTACGCTCAAGTTTCTCGCAGATTTTCCAGCCCACTTCAGGGCCTTTGTCCGAAACCAAGGCCAAAATTTTAGCGCGTGCCTTGGCGCGTGCCACACCTTTTTCCGCAGTCTCAGACAAGAATTCTAAAGCAAGAGTGACAGTCTCAGGCAGCTCCACACCTTCCAATTCCTTCTTGGCGTCATTAAGCGCCAACTGTGACGCTGAGTGTGCCACGAAGTGGTGCTGGGTCTCCAAAAACTGTTTGCGGAGTCCCTTGTCCTTGCCATCATCGTTGCGAGTCAACTCAAGGCGATCGGACCCTGGAAGCTGAGTGAGATCTACTGCTGCCTCCCACGGACGCTTACGGTCTCCTGAGGCTACTTGTGACAATCCCTTAAGCTCAGCAAGTCGGGTAGTCGCTCTCTCCATTTGTCGAATCAACTTCATTTGCGGTTGCGAGAGGTCCTCCCCATCTTGGAAAGCGGCAAAAGCGGTCGCGTACGCTGGCTGCGCTTGCAAATCATCAATTCGTCTTTGACACAAAATTGGGTCGGTGAACCACTCCATAATCAATATACGAATACTACTGAAAGTATGTGCGCACTGAAAAGCTTACGGTGTTACAGAACTGCAAAAACGGACACAAACTGCAAAAACGGACAGTAAACTGCAAAAAGTTAAACAGTCGATGAAAGTCCACACAAGTCCACAGTAACACGGCAAGAAGCCCTCTCAGTCCGTAGCTGGCCTCTTATGCCTCCGACTGATCAGAAAACCTCAGTTTTCAGATCTGCTCCGGATGACAGTCATACTGCCTGTCATCCTACACTGATCAGAAAACCATCAGTTTTATGACGTGACAAATTTGTGTATAAATTTTTAGAGGCTTGATTTCGCAGAAACCAGCTATTACAGAACGAACATCGCTTTGCGTGACGCTCTTTTGCGTCACGCTTTTTGCGTCACGTATAGTGTAGTAGTTTATAGCCTAGCTTTGGGAGACGTATAGTGTAGTAGTTTATAGCCTAGCTTTGCGTGACGCTCTTTTGCGTGACGCTCTTTCGCGTGACGCTGGTGGATGAAATCAATCTGCGTCGTTGAGATGAAAGCTGCAAACAAAATTTCAATCGCAGATATGTTTGTATATATATTTACATATATTTATAAATATATCGACAGAATGTCGTCTGAATAATTATTATTATAATATAAAATATAAAATATGAGGTAAACCGAATAAAATATGAATTAAACCTTTGTTTGAACCCTTGACTGTCGATCGGCGACCATCGATCTGACGGAGATAATTCTTTTTGGCGAGGATCGTGGGGGGGATCAGTGTTAATACTTTAAATCGACGGCCACCGGTAGCTAAGCCCTTAACATTTTTGTGTATAAATTTCTAGAGGTTTGATTTCGTAGAAACCAGCTATTACAGAATATTACTAAATAGGAAGGGTGGGGAGACGGCGCCCCCACTTGGCGTTATTAAAAAAAAAAAACAGTCGAGGCCTCAAGCCTTGTAGTAATGGTATAGTGTAGGGGGATGGTGCCCCCCCAGTTGACGAAGTGTGATGTATTTGCGTGACGCTTTTTGGGAGATTACTTTCAATTTGCGTCGTTGAGATGAAAGCTGCTAACAAAATGTCCATCGTGGATATGTTTTTTTGCGTATAAATTTTAGAGACTCGCGCTCACGCTCTTTTTATTTAGAGACTTCATTTCGTTGCGACAAGGTATTCCAAACGAGCACTGATTTGTGTCACGTTTTTTATGTCACGCTTTTCGCGCTTACGCTCTTTTTATTTAGAGCCTTCATTTCGTTTAGGGAAGGGATACACGCTCCGGAACTGGCACTTCGTATAAATTATAAACGTGATAATCGGTTTATACACGATTCGTGTCTCGTGTCACATGAAACTGTCTGAATCATTTCTACGGGATTATTAAATCAGATAATCCTGTCGCGATAATCCTCACGGGTCGGCTCGCGACGCTGTCGCGATCCTCTCGAACGGCAGTTTGAAAGTTTGAATTGCAACGGTCGAACGTCGTCAACGAAAAACATTCCACCAACCGCCACAAGTTGCAGACATTGTTGTTGACTGCTTCGCCCTGTAGGGCAAATATCGCGCAAACTTTCCTAACGCATCTCTTCCATTTCCCAACCTTGCCCTACACGGTTTTTGTATCCACGCGTTAAACACATTGTGCGTACTTATTGACTTGCCTTGACAACCTTGTCTCCTTAAATCCCCTCGTTCCTTCGTGTAAGGGCGCCTCCTTTGCTTTCTCTAACGTTGTACCTCTCTCCTGAATATGTGTTGCGTTTGCTTTGCGTGCTTCATGTTCCTTGTTATCTTTCACAAGGTTGAAATTTATTCCGGCATGTTTATTGAGGACCTCCACTTTGTTTCTCCTACAGCCTGCTCTGAACGACCTCGCCATAAGCCACGCTCTACTACTCTTCCTTTCCCTTCAAAAAGGGTAATATTCCAACTATTATTTCTTATTCCTCTCGTTTTAATCGAGAGAAATCCATATTATTCTTGAGGGTTCTCCAATGGGTTCGTTATTCACACTCAGTGCTTGACCTAAATGAAAACAGGCAACGCTAAGGGACGAGCTGTTCGTGCTTCTCTTCCTCACAACAAAACTTGTCTCGCGGTAATTTCCTTCAATTTCACTTTAGACTTTACGTGGAATGCCTCTTTCATAGTTATCCCTAATCCTTGTAGACCTTTGCACCTCTTCAATCTTGTAATTCGTTATTTTGATATATATTGCTACCATCGTTTTTACTTGGGGTTTATTTCACATGCAGGCTCTTCACACCATCATGTCCACCGAAAAAACCGACGATAAGCCGCACACGTGGGGCTCTTTCCACGACATTCAACATAGAATTATGAAAGGGGCAGCTGTTAGCAACGCTAAAGTTAGAGTTCGCAAGACCGATGGAACCTGTTTCAAATTTACCTTAGTCTTCGTAGCCCATTTGAACTCACAATATTACCATTTAATGGGAGCTCCTTACCTAAATTCGGTGTCCTACAACTTGTGCCACAAAGTGTTTTGCAACTCTTGTTATTATGTGTGGTGCCTTGGATACCGCGCGCACACCTCTTGTTAGCATAGCATGTTTACACTTACTGATACTCTTTATCCCTCTTTACTTGCCTTGTCTTATTTTCATACAGTCTCCCTTTGTGCTTGTGCAGAACTTACTCCGATATCCGCGTCTCACAATGCGCGGTGTCCTTGTATGACGTGTTTGCGTATATTTGCCGTACGGATGTCAAGGCCGCTCATAAACGAATCAACAACTTACTTCATGTTGCCACTGGTCCTACTATACCCACCATACGTTCCATCGTCCAACACAAGCATGCCTACTTCACTTTCCCACACTCTAGCTTCCAACGCCCAACACCGATAATCACATCGAACGTTCAGTTTCACCATGTGCTCTCGGAGTTTGCTGTTATCTTCGACAAAGCGTCCAGCTACAAGAAATTTTTATCCAGCGCCCAAAAAGCACAACTCAAACCGTTTATCTCCGAGATTTATCCCAAGTATATCCAGCCTTTCTTCCGTACCGAGCCACCTCCCACCACCACCACGGAGTCCGCTCCACCTCCCCCCCCTGTAACGTGCTCCCTTCCTACCGCCACCTTCTCTCAGCCACGTGACCTCCCCCCTAACTTGCGACTCGTGTTCGCTAGCTACTTCGATATCACTTTATCCGGCCACCGTATCACCGCGTATACCACCGCAACCGAGGCCGCGGGATTGCAACGTCAACTCCTCTTGCACACCTGTGCCACGTTCGTGTGCAGATCTAAGGCCGCACAGAAAGGGTACACGAAAGAGATTTGGGTATGTCGTTGCTTCGACACCCCCTTCCGCACTAACAAGGCATCTCAGAATAAACGTACCGCCACCGCCACTCCACGTCCCACTGCCACTTCCGTCCAATGTGACTGCAAAGCCTCCTTCAGTATCACCCCCGTGAAAGCAAGCTCCCTTCCTTTCACACCTGGCGCCTCTGACGTACAATATGTCAAGGTGGAAGCCGCACTCCTTCACACAGGACACTCCCCGTCATCGCCCACCGAACTTGCTCTTTCGCAGCTCCTTCCCGAAGCATATGCGGAACTCGTCGATATTTGCCGCCTCCACAACAAGTCATCCTTCTCCATCAAGCGCGTCTACAAACACTGGCTGAAGGACTTCGTTCCCTCCATCGGCTTAGTCTACGAACACCTCGATGAAGATTGTGATCACCGCTTCTTTCCTGTCCCCCACGACATTAAAAACGCAATCCAAGCCGCGGCCAAGTCCAACCGTCAAGCCACGATCGACCAAGAGTCCACCCTCTTGTACTTAGCTACTAAGGCCGAAACGGGCAAGTTCTCTTGGGCTGTCCGCTCGTCAGGTCAACAAGCTCTAACTTACACCTTTGACGACTCCTCCCAAACGATCGGCTGCAACATGTACACCGGCAACACAGAAGGTCAACGATTTCTGGAACGATCTGACGAAGTCCCTACTCAAGGAGCACTTGCACAAGTACTTGAGCCCATAGTCCCCGACATACTCTCACGCACACCACCACCGCCACCACCCTTCCTTCGCATCGACTTGCCCTCCACCGCTCTCTTTTCCACAAACAGCCCATTAAGCCCTGCGGACCTCGCGGAGGTGATCTCACATGTGATCGAGCCCGCCCCTCACTTCGCCAACAAGTGGTTCCAAGTGATCGACACCGACCTCTTCAATTCCGAAATATCAACCACCTCCGAGCTTGCGTTTACGGAGGGCAAGTGTTATTTCATATTCATCCACGACGACTCGAGTCAGCATTGGAGACTCCTCATTCTCGACGGTGAAATTTCGCACACCGCCTACGTCTTCGATCCCTTGGGGCCTGGAAACATCCCGGCTTCCTTCCTGGCTTCTTTAAGTCAAATCAACACCCACCGCACCTGGCTTATCCAGAGCCCGCCTTTTATGTTGGACGTCGACGGTACGACCTCCGCTCTTTGGTGTGTGGAACTAGTATGCACCGCAACAATCTTGCCGCTTTCACGGGCCTCCGAATACTACCTGCTACTACACCATGTCGTCAGTAACCACCTTAACCACCACGGGATATGCAACTTTGCCGACCCCAATGTGGCCGTGCACGATCTTCAAGCCAAGTTACAATGCAACACACACTACATCAACTCCTCCCGTACCACGTTACAAAATTTGTTACGACCAACATATCCTCGGTTGGTGTGCCCTACGTGTGAGAACGTGACCCTTCCCAATGCCGAGGCTTGCTCCGGTTGCCAATGTGCCCTTCCGTCCGCAATCGACTCTCTCGAAACCACTACCGCCTCCACCGTCGCACCCACTACCTATCGCCCCGCTCCCGCCTCGGCCTCCACCCCGCCTCCCCCCTCCGCCCCGTCACCACCACCACCGAGGATCTCCTTTCAGCTCGAGACGTATTGTTGGCGAAAGGCATGAAGCCGATCGTCACCTCCAACCTGCTCCTAGTGATGACAAGGAAGCAGAAGCGTATGCTTCGTCGGTATGGCGATGTCGTGGGAATCGATGCCACATACCGGACCAATATGTGGGGGCTTTCTTTATACCTGCTCACCGTTATCACGTCTCAAGGGAAGGGATATCCGGTGGCATTTTTCCTTCCTTCATCAGAGAGCAAGGAGGCTCTCATTGAGGTTCTACTGCAATGCAAGAAACTGGTACCTGAGTGGGACCCAAAAGTCATGATATGTGATAAAGACGATGCCGAGTTGGGCGCTATAGCCGCGGTGTTCCCTCGGGCTACCATCGTGCTTTGCGACTTCCACGTGAAACAAGCGTGGGACCGCTGGTTGAAGACATCTACCCACGGAGTTCCCAAGGTTGACCAAAAAGTGATATATCGGGCACTTTGTCACATATCCAAGGCTCCCTCCCTCAAAGCCTTAGCAAGCCGCATCTTGGCCTTTGAGGAGATGGAACAATTTCAAACAAACCCACAACTCCAAAGGTACCGTACCGCCTGCCCGCATGTCCGCACATGTGTGAGGCTATACAGGAATATGCTTGATCACTTATTTAAAAATTTATTGTTTTAGGGTGCAGCATAAGTGTGTGAGCTCATCCGTATTCAACAAATTGCAGGTGGTGGAACACCGAATGGAAAGGGTGTGTGTGTCTCTGGTGTGCCGCTTTCCGCACAAGCACGTACACTAGAGGGTTGAATACGAACAACCACACGGAGTCATTGAATCGAGCAGTCAAGCACATGCTGAACGAACGGCTGGACCTACGGATAGACTCCTTGGTGTTGTTCATGATCGAGGAGGTGCTAAAGGAATTTGACAGCAAGCACCGACGGCTACAAGCGATCGAGAACGTGTCCATCACCCGTTTGAAGGTCGCCTCGAACTTTGAGCCCGAGCTTCTGGACTTCTTGGATCGAAGACCTCAACGCGTGATGAAGCTGCTCAACGACAGATATATTTCATCGAAGTCCATACCCGCCGACTCCTTCAAGAAGACGGGACCCGAGCAGTTCGTGGTCACCAAATCGGCTAAGACCTTGACGATCGAGCATGCAGTGTACCGTGAGGGGTGTGCAGGAGAGCCGCAAGGTGTGATTGATTGTGTGGTTGATCACTTATTTAAAAAACACGCTTCACCGTTTTGTGAACTCACCCGCATTCAATATTTTGCAGGTGGTGTGATGGATTTCCGGGCTTGGCTAGCCGTGCAACGTGCTTCCTCTTCTACGTTTTACTCCGTGGACTACAAGATGGGCACGTGCACTTGCCCGGACCATACGACTTCGGGCTACGTGTGCAAGCATCTGTTTGGGGTGTTAGTTCACGATGGCAAAGGTGTTGACGAGTTACCTGCCACCTTGAAGGAGTCCGCCGTCCTCACGCTGGACTTGGAAGTGTTGGAGAACACGGCGGAGCGCTCATCGGCACGTGACACGGCACCGTTCTATACTCCCACAGAGGGCACAGCTTCAACCCAACAGTGCAAGCGGGCGGAGCTGCGATCGTTCATCAAGGAGCTGAACACGGCCTCTTTTAGCACGAACGATGAGGACCTAGACCTAATGCATGCTATCTTGCAAACATGCTGCACGAAAGTCAGGGAGGTTTCACACACGTCAACAGAGTTTGGTGCAAAGGACCATAGGAGAAAGCGACGTCGCAGCAGTAGTGCTTGGAACACTACTGGAGGGAAAAGGCGAAAATCGGACCCGCACCCTGAGTATGTTCCTAAACGCGGTGTAGGAAGGCCAAAGACTTACAAGAATACAGGCTTACCGTATTCACTCCGTGAGGAGGCGGGTAGGCGGCACCCACGTGAGGCACAAAAAACTGCATTTTATACAAGGGAATAGCAAAGCACAATGTAATCTCATAATATGATGCCTTGTGTACACTTGCATATGCCTTCGTATTAGCTTGTGGCTTATCCGCCTGTTCAAGGTTGTATACGAGGAATGCATGTTGTTGTGGAACTTCAAAATACATGATATGTGTACACCATGAAGGGAGTGCAAGTTCAATCAATAAGTACAAATGGATCGGAGGCATTAGCTACCAAGATACAAAAATTAGCTCCGCAGCCTCCTCACTAGAATATGTCAAGAAAATATAGCACCGAGTTAGCCGAGCTGACAAGTTAGCTTACAAGACTATGTGTCAAATATCATTTTTAATTGTTCGTACAACTATTCCTCTATTCAGGCCGAACTTTCCACTTTGCAATTTCTTGCAAGTCTGATTTTCCTTGCAAGTCCGACCCGATATACTTTGTGCTCGACCTGCGACAAGCTAGCTAGCATATTTAGGCAAGGTGTGCACATTGTTGTGGAGCTTCTACTTGCATAAAACGAAGCAAAGAAACATTGGAGTCACACTTACCTCACGAAAGGTTTCGCCGCTCGCTTGACAAACAACCACGGAGCGTTTGAACTCCGAGAAGGACTTAGGAGGAGGCCTTGGTGGTGGTTGAAGCAAAGCAGGTTTTTTGGGTTTGCGGGCACCATCTAAAGCTGCTGCTTCACACTCAGACTTCCACGTGTGTAAACGTTTTGCGTTCTCAAGCTTCCTATTCTCAGCCTCTAATTTCTTTGCAAGAATACAGTCAAGAAAGAATAAGAAACACCGCCAAGATAAGCTTGTTTACAAAAGTTAAATTACAACGATACCGTTCATACTAGTTGTGTTCATACTAGTCCACTTCTAGGGGGGGACGTGCTAAGCAAGTGGCACACGTACACGACAGGAAAGGAGCCCTTTTTTTCGGAAAGGCAGGAGTAGGGTTGATAGGTCGGTCTTTCATTAGTTCGTCATACACCCAAGCTGGCACATGTGGCTCAAGGTTGTCAAGTTGTTCAGGCGCGAGCGGTTTCGGCTTACTTTCAGACAAATCACTGAGCACGACATACTCGATCACTTCAGGCTCTGGCTTCGAAATAGGGGCAACCACTGGGCCAAGCTTGCGATGCTTGGGGGGCTCCTCAGCCCGGTGTAAATTGGGGGGCTCCTCCTCATCATGAGAGATAGAGGAGTCCTCAAGGAGGTCAGGTGTAGAAGTTCTCTCAACAGTAGCCATGCGTGCTCGTTTCATAGTTCTCGGCCTGTTCACATTGAAATAACAAATAATATTACTCGTAGGATGTTTATACTAATATTATGAAGTATATAGAAACAATATTATAACTCGCTTGGCACTTGAACCACAAGTTTGTTTCGGATGTCGCAGTGTTGCCGGCTGGCTGCAACTTTGATACTCAGCGCAGCAGCATGCGGCATGCCCAGATGTGTGACAGTACCCGGGCGTTGCCCGATTTTTCAATTTTACAAAGCTCAAACACATTATGGTCCCTTAGTACATAATTATTTCTAAGGCGCTTGCATATTGTAAGACTGGGCAGCCAGCCGTGCAGAAAATGACCATTTTTTCGAAGTGCCAGGCACTTCCACTTATTTCGGAGGTCGGACTGCCGGCTGGCTGCAATGATTCCAGCGCAGCAGCCTGCGGCATGCCCAGATGTGCAGTACCCGGGCGGGGTTAGCTCAAACAAATTATAATGGCCCCTTACATAATTATTTCTTAGTCGCTTGCATATTGTACTGGGCAGCCAAGGTTCCGTGCAGAAATTCACCATTTATTCGACTCAGTGCCTGCCAAGCTTCCACTTATTTCCCCTCGGACTGCCGGCTGGCTGCAATGATTCCTGCGCATGCGCAGTGTCAGCTTGCACAGCATGCCCAGATGTGCAGTACCCGGGCGGCTCCGCCCCCCCACTGTCCCACGGGGCTGGGGGCGGAGCCCCCTGAGAAAATTTACTAAAACTAGCTACTGCCTACTAAAGCCACAATTACATAAATGAAGTAAGGCTCCGCTCTCACATGTATATATCAATTGCTTGGTGATTACCGCTTCGTTTGATCCCATCTAGGCACTTTGTCTACGTTGCACATTACGGTACTTTCCACCTTTTCCTTCACTAGCCTTTGGAAATTGGAATGTCACTCCGCCGCTTCTTCGTTTTTGATACCGTACCTCGTTTAGGTTGTGCCCTGCAATGATCGCATTTCAAATGATACGTTCTATAATGCCCACGCTCCGGAACTTTGATATTTTGGTGACAACACCACACCATTCACACTGCGGTAAGTGTTGCACTCGCTAACACCCGCAACACATGAACACATCGCATGCGCACGCTCCGGAACTTTTACATTTTGGTGTGAGCACCACACTGCTCACATTCAATATTTCGGTATATTTCCGTAAACGACATATGAACACTATTATAAGCATGACTAGATGCAAGAAGGAACTTATATGAGTGAAGAAATTATTACATGCATGTGAGGGAAGATGGCATAATTTATGTGAGAGTTAATACTAATATGTATGTATCCAGTAAGGTAAAATATATGTATAGAGTACCAACCCAGTTGAGCTTAACGCAAGAGAAATAACTGAGTTAAGGATTCCGATAAATGATCGTGCCAATAAATCATAATGACAAAATAGTTTACCTATGTGATCTTGAATCCCAGCGAGCAAACCCCAACAATAACGTCAAAAACGGTCCCCTACATCACCGAACATCTCCGGTATGAGTTGTGGAAGTGGTAGAGGGAGCTATTACCTTTTATTCCCGCCCATCATCAAACGCAATCGAGCGGTACTCGAGAATCTACGGATGCTCGCAGATCTCGATTTCTCGCAAACCCTGCGAACACACCCCGACAGTAACGTCAAAAACGGTCCCCTACATCACGGAACATCACCAGTATGAGTTGTGGAAGTGGTAGAGAGGGCTATTACCTTTCATTCCCGCCCATCATCACACGCAACCGAGTTGTACTCGAGAATCTACGGACGCTCGCAGATCTCGTTTTCTCGCAAACCCTGCGAGCAAACCCCAACAGTAACGTTAAAAACGGTCCCCTACATCACGGAACACCACCGGTATGAGTTGCGGAAGTGGTAGAGGGGGCTATTACCTTTCATTCCCGCCCATCATCAGACGCCCTCAAGTTGTACTCGAGAATCTACATGCGCTCAAAGATCTCGGTTTAAAGCGAACCCTATGAGCAAACCCCAACTAGAACGTCAAAAACGGTCACCTACATCACGGAACATCACCGGTATGAGTTGTGGAAGTGGTAGAGGGGAGCGTCACCTTTCATTCCCGCCCATCATCGGACGCCCCCGAGCTGTACTCGAGAATCTACATGCGTTCAAAGATCTCAGTTTAGAGCGAACCCTGTGAGCAAACCCCAACTGGAACGTCAAAAACGGTCCCCTACATCATTGAACATCACCGGTATGAGTTGCGATAGGTATAGTGATATATACTCGATACCTACAGGTGAGCCAATATAAGGGGAAGAGAGTTCGCCAGGAGGCACGACAGACGATCCCCGGGGGGGGGCTTGGGGTCCGAATTCATGTGAAATCAACGAGTGAGAGTATCGGAATTCAGATGTGAATGATTAGGGAATGCTAGTTGAGATCGGACATTCAGGTGCACGAACGAGTGGGGAAAATAACACGTCCATGTCCGAGTGAGACAAACGAAAGAGAGGAAGTGAGAACTGCCTCTCAGACTTGGTTAGCTATTCTGTAACATCGTAACTCTGGATTTGTGTGTATACTAGGCTTGGTCGGTCTCAATTTTGAGATCTCCGCTTGGCGCGTAGGCCATCGGGAATCTGATCGTTCGATCAGCTCACCACTCGTTTATATTGTGCATTTATACAAAGCGAATACAGACAGTGTGTTAGATTTGGGACTCTGACCCCCTAGTGCGTATGGGACACTAGGGACTAGTCAGTGACCCCCAGTTACGTATCTGGCCTGACCAGACTAGGAGTGCACGTGTCACACGACCGTCACTCGACACGCCCGTTCGAAACCTTGAGACTGTTCCCGTTCCGACATCCGCCTATATTGTCTTATGTGTCGTATGTCGTTTCACCAAGTTTAGACTCAGTTCGTGTATTGCTCAGTATTGCTTGTCGCACAAGTTATCGGCCTCGCCACGCCACGCAAGTGGTACTCTGTTTCTAATTTTCTGAGGTGATTGGCTAAACACCGCAGTAGGAAGGCGGGGACCTCCGTGGCGTGACGAGTATACAGCTTTCAGACGACTGCAACACGAGTCACAGTTCCACAGTAACTCGTGTCACACGTCTAACTCTGTATTTCGAGTTGACACCTTTCGGTGTGTCACAGTCTGCACTAACACAGACGACTCTGTTCGTATCGCCTGATTCACAGTCGAACCTCCGAGCACTATCTCTGCTGACGTGTCACTCCCACGCAGTTCAAAACTAACAGTTACCGTTTCCACTTTAGACTTAGAAAAAATAACTCCGACAGCAAGCATTTTGTATATAACAATATTACAGCAATATATCGTTTTTTGTTATTGTTTGTCGTTACAGTAATCACTCAGTTATAAGGAACTCCTATGATAAGGAACCAGCCAGCCTTTCGGGGCAAGTTGATGAGAAAAGCTGGCTGGACGTTTTTTGTTATGGAATCACCCTGAAATAAGAAATATGGTGCTGGCTGCCTATCTTAAGGGGCATTTCATACATTCATATATATTAAGAAATCTAGGCTGGAAATTTTACCAAAATGGTGTAGGCAAATGCTATTTTTATCAGATTTTCAAATAAAACTCTGCAAAAATCAAGGCACAGTGCAATATGATGCTTAGGTTCATACGACACTACAACATTATACATTCACCCAGAACGGCTAAGTCCTGCTTTAATTCTTTCAACTGTGCACGACTCTCAGGGTCCATTTTCTAGGTTTTGAAAATTTTAAGAAATGTGGCTGGCTATGTACGGATGGCACGTGGATGGCTATGGAATATGCTGGCTGGCTTAAAAGATCGCGGTCACTATTCTTAGCAGATTCCATAGGACGCTGGCGCTGGCCAGGGGGGGGGTACCCAAGTTGATGAGAAAAGCTGGCTGACCTGGAATTTACGGTTTTCTTATAGGTGGGTGATTACTGTATTGTTATGTGTTTTTCTTGTATTCTCATCTGGTATGAGCCCACCACGACTTCCACTACTGCGACATCTACAAATCGACAGATTTCTATTTTGAGTTTCGCACTTTGAAGCTCACCGCGCGCGGCCGACACATTTAGATTTTCGGGGGGGGACGCCTCCTCAGATCGCCATTTGCTAGTTCGTGCCGCGGAAGCGCTGGATAATTTTTCCAAAATCCACTAGGCAACTTTAATTTTGCCCAACTCCAACCGCGAGACCATCACGTACGACATCCCTTCACCTACGGCGACTTAACCGACTGATTTGAACGATGGATGGACCCTCGCCCCCGGCTAGAACGCCCACCCCGACACCAAATTCACCGTCTATTTCACAGCAAACGACGGTCCAACGCTCTACGCAACGCTCACTCTTCACGAGCGCCCCGCTATTGCGTCCTACGGTAACAATGGAGGATTTGATCACCTTCGTCAACACCGACCATTTGGCCATTGAAACGCTCAAGACCAACCACGAGACCCTCGCCGATCGACTTCGCAACACATTTGCCGTTGTCACGGAAAACACCGAGGCCATCAACAACTTACCTCTTACATTCATGACGTCTATCTGAGGCCATTGCTGGACATCTAGCAGATTTCGACGAGAGATTGAACGTCATCTCAGCTATCGCCAAGAAATGCGAGGACTCCCTCGCCATCTACCAGCGTTCCTCGACTTCGTCGCCACATTTCGACAGTTTCGACGAATTGGCGGGCGCGCAACTCTCCTACAACGTCTCCGCCAACGCCATCGCGGCAACTACGGACGAGATTTCCCAAGCGGATTACGCCAATGGCGTTCGCCCGCCCAAGACCGTCACCGCCATACTCGTCGCCAAGACGCACACCGAGCTCTTCCGGTATTTTTTGTCGACGAATTACATCACCGGTCTCGCCAAGGCATTGTGGCTACTATCCAAATTGTTAGTCCTCCCACAAGGACCACTTCGCAATGGCTATATTGGTCGCTAGCTTGCCCGTTAAAGCATATTCAAGCTTTTTTTTATGATATTCTTTTGTTAATTGAATATTTTTTGCACGGGTTCGTCCCTAGAGTGACTTTAGGGTCATGTTTGGCGGGTGTGATTTGGGGATGTGATTTCACAAAAATCACGAACTAAACCTTGGTCCTCCCACAAGGACCAGGCTATTACTCAAGCTAACTGCCTCCTCGAAGGTCTTTTGAAAATTTGAGCACCCATGTAGTCAAGATCTCGAGCTGCTCTTTCTGTAGTGTCTTGTCAAAACTTTCATCCGAGGTCATCTTGACCCTCAAAATATCGGTTGAAGAAGCACCGGGTGTCAAAACTGAAAAATGCCTTAAATCTCTCAAAAAGAAATTGCCTTTCGTCCGGTTCAACGATGCATACACGCCAAGGTATTGCACATTATGGCCATGTAGAAGATGGCTCAAAAATTCAAGTATTGTGCCTATATGCCGACCATAGCGAGACGGTTGGTGTGGAAGTGACATGCACGTACTCAATCTAGCATCCACGACATCACATCAGAGCCAAAATTAATCCTTAAAATTTCTGATATTTGACCAAAAATGATAGGACATGTCGAGTTGAGTGCAAATATATGTCCACTGTGAGGTTATCAACGTGTGTTCTATTGTAAACATGATTGTACACAATGCTACGGTGTTGCTGAATCCTTGGACGCATGCTCAGCCTCCATATACTATCAGCAAAATTTTTTGAAGATGAGGTGTTATTTTGAGTGATTTTTGACATTAAAAAAATTCCGAGTTGAAAAATCCGAGGGATGCATATACAAATGCAATCGTTGTAGATATATGAGGCGGATCCAGACCAAACCAGGCATCATCTAACTAAGTATAGACCCTGTATAGACCACCTTTCATTGGACGCACCTCCAATGTTGGTTGGCATGCTCAATTAAATTATTTGAAAATAGATCCTTGTGGGAGGACCACATTCAAATCTGGTCCTCCCACAAGGACTGCGGGATAGTAGCCAATTGAAGATCGAGTACTACAACCTCACCGATATTTCTCGTGACCAACAACCACCCGAACTTCCACTCAATGTCCTTTGCCGCGGAGGAGAAGTTGTCTTCAACAAGCTCCTCACCGCCCTTGGGACGATCCTCAAGACCGTACGTGTTGGACATTCTGAACGATTGCTCGACATCCGTCGACGATTGGTCACCACGGACGTGTCAACCGCCTACGACGAGTGTATCAACGCCATCCTCGCGGCCCTCCTCATGAAAGTCACCGCCTCGACGACGAAGACGTCTATCAACGCCCTCACCCTCGCCGACGAGGTGCTTACGAAGGACGGTCGTGCATTACTTCTTCACCTTCATTGCCTCCTCGCCAACTACCCGGCATTGGACACCGAGGAGTACCTCAACAACGCCAAGGCGTTACGGGTCACGGAGAGCGACGACCCTATGCTGATTACCGAGGCCTTCAGGGCACAGATTCACGCTACACCTACCGCATTCAGTACCCCCTGTACGACGACATGGACGCCCAGAAGCTTTCATCGAGATGCTCAGGGAGTCCCAGAAGGTCGCCAGGAAGAAGTTCGAGACGCCCTTATATCACTCCATCATCGAAGACTTCAACCGCGAAGCCCGCAACGAGAACCGTGGCTACCCTGGTGGTGCAGCCGCCCTCTTCAAGGACGTACGGACTCGCTGGTACACTGTTGACGCCACCCATGCCGACTACATCCGCTCCGGACAGCACCCGACGCGCGCCAACGCACTTACGGGCGAATTTCGCCAAAACCCTAAACGACCTTCCGACGCCAACCGCGACAAGACCCCTGACCGTGGCGGCGCACGAGGTGGTGCAGGGCATGATCCGAAGCGTCCCACGACCTCGAAGAACACCGATTATCGCCCTCGTTCCCCTCGCCGAGACGCACCGACGCAAGACCACGTCGACTACGAGAAGGAGATGCTGCGTATCGCGATAGAACGCCATGCTGGCAGGACGAACGTGGACACCGAGGTGAAGGGTACCTGGGACGGCGTGAGATTTACGCCTTCTGCCGCTAGTGGCATGCACGCCTGCGTCACCTGCTACGTCGTGAAGAAGAAGACCATCCACCACAGCACGGGACGTGCTGGTTGCCCTTGCTCGATCAAGGAAGCAACGTGCGGTCAAGTTCGCCGTCCCTGGAAAGGCGGCGAACTCCCTCAGTCAGCACCCGATCATCGTCACCGCCGACTACTCAGCCGACCGTGAAGATCAACGTTCCTCCACCGCCGGCGCCTACGCTCGAGCAGATGCAGAAGCTCTTCACCCCCGAGCAGCTCAAAGATATTTCCGCAGCTTTGATTCAGAGCACCTCCTCGTCTTCGACCTCCGGTGGTGCTCAACCTCAGCAGCCATCTATCAACCACCTCACAGACGGTGGTGAACACGATCACAACGACGCCTACGAAGAGGAGTTCCCCGCTTTCCAGAAGACGCCCCCCAAGATGACTTGGCCCGTCCCGAAGAGCACGAACCCCTCCGTCAACGTCCTCTTCGTGCCCTCTGCTGTGCCTCCTTCCAAGCACAACAGGAAGAAGGTACAGCAAGGCCACTACCTCCCAGTCCCGACACCACCAGGCGGCGACGATTTTCAGCCCGTGTCCCCGGACTACAGCGAGACTTCGTCCGAAGAGGCCGACACGAACGACTTCCAGAAGGTCAACTCCAAGAAGGCCTGGCGATCACAGCCCGCGCACGAGCACCCCGCTCACGTGCTCTCCGTGAACAATTTCGCCACCCTCTCCTCCTCCGTGGACTCCGATCAGCCTGATCACCCTCCACTTCACTCCGACGTCCACTCCGACGACTTCTCTCAGCCTGAGGCGAACACACACGCTCGCCAAAGGTTCATTTCTGCTGAGAAGCGTATTCAACGACGTCTACTCAAGAAGCAGCGAAAGGCTCGCGGCCCCCAGGAGGATCTCTCCTGGTACGTTCCCGTACGACCTCTTCGACCTCCGATGAAGACGAGGGCCACGCAGACCATCGAGACTCGCAACAACAAGCTCCCGAAGTCCGATATTTTTCCCTCCGACGAGAACCCTAACTTAAATCACGAGAAAACCTCCCCCGCCGCCACCGACGACAGTCTCGGCACCGGTGAGGTGATGGTGTTATCTTCCATCGTGGACCCTCAACACGTTCCTCCTCACGGTCCACCTCCGGGACCAAGCACAACTCCGTGTGACTCCGCGTGGACCTTCATGAACTTACGAACCCTACGGAAGACGCTACCTCCGCCGACGCCCTCCTCATGGCCCCGGATCAGTCGATCGCCGCCGCGGACACCTCTCCACCATCATCATCTACACCGAAGGCCGACGACTTCTCGGATTTACTCCCGGCAGACTTCTGGAGCCTCGACACGAACCCTACGGCACCTATATCGACCAAAACCCTACGGCAAACCACATCTTGCCACGTGGCACCGAAATGCACCACGTGGTACGGCCGCCAGAGTGTAAAGGACGAGTCCCCCGACGTTTTCATCCTGACGGGCCTCGTGTTGTGCCTTGGATTGGCCTCGAGATCGGCAACGAGCAAACTTCACCGTAGACCCCCTTGGGACCCCCTCGAGACCCCCTCCGGATCCCCCCGTGGGAAAGATGACATCATCATCACTTTTTGCGGCGAGCTCCCACAGTCGACTCGAACCTTGGATCAGCCCATTTCCACCTCCGACCTTCCTCATCCGCCATCAACCAACCCCAAACCCACTTACGCTTTCATAGTTCGAGCCGGAGATGCCACAACCACCATGCCATTAATGGGTTGCTACTTTGCAGCAGATTTGGACTCAAAACAGCAAGAAAAAGCTGTTGCAAAAGTCAATTTTCCGACCATCACCCCGGCAGCCGTTTTGGACACCATGGCTGAGCCCATTCCCGCCGAAGACGCTACCACCACCTACACACCGACCTCGAGCACCTCCGGTGACCTTTCGAGTTCATCCTCAGTCTCATCCGACGACCAGAGCCGCCATGAAGAACCAGCAGACTTCACCTTCCCCACCTTCCAAAACCCTGAGTCTATATCACCTTTTTCGCCGAGAACTCAGGGTTTCTCGCGATCTGAAGCTGCTGCGACCCTGTACGAGCCCTCTGTCGACACGGAGACTGACCAGCAGCCGCCATCCACATCCTCCTGGCCCAACCTGATGACCGGCGCCGCCATGGACTCATGGCTACGAGATCACTTAGCACTTCAAGCTACTCGCCACATCGACATGAACGAAACTTTCTTCGACGATGACTTATATCCCCAAAGCTATCATGGCTTCGGGGGTAACACCGCCCATTGACTACCACACCACGGCTGCGGCGCCGTTAACAACTGCCGCGACCTGTGTTGCCGTAACTTCGGCAACACCCTTCGAGGACAACACGTATGCTCTACGGGTACTTCCTCGACACCAAGTGATGAGATGCTCGTGGACTCCGGAGCTTCCGTATGCCTCTTCAACTCCGAGACCATGCATGTTCACCCACGTCAACGAGTGCAAATCAACACTCCACACGGCCAACTCAACTGACTTCAAGCCAGCTGGTATCGGCACCGCCAAGCTTGACTTCGGCATGAACGATGGCACCGTACACACGGTGGTGCTACGGGAGACCTACTACGACCCCAATGCACCGTTTTGAACCTCCTCTCCGTCCGTCAGATGATTGAGAACGGTTTCGGCTCCCCCGAGTTCATCGAGCTCACGTGGAAACACGAAGCTCGCCTTTCCGACATCATTGACACTGGGAAGGACTATATCGTGCACCCTGACCAATGGGTGACCGGACAAAACTCCACGGTTTTCGTGTCATTACTCCGCGCCGTGTTTTACTCCACGTTTTTCGTGTCATTACGCCACACCGGTGCCACGCACGGGTGACGTAATGTCATGCTCATGTCATATGACAACATCACGCATGCACTTGACACCGCCATACGCCCGTAACTTCTTACTTAGGTTCATTTTTTTAATGTGTGAACGATGTGCTCCGACTCTGCGGAAAAAGATATTCGCCGGTTGCATACATTATATGCCGACAATATCATTTCCGAAGATGATTTCAAAATGGGCAAGGCAAGTGCACTTGCTCGTTGTGCACGCCAAAACTCGGTCACCAACACCGTGAAACGAAAGCTTCATACTACCGTGGAACCCGAGTCCGACAATAGCAATAGTGATAACAACAATAGTGACGCCCCAAGTGAAAACGAGGACGGAGACTATGTGTCTACCGAGTCACACGGTACCCAAGCCGACGATATAGTCGAAACAGTCGAAACAGTCACGGACCAAAGTCAGCTAAAATCTACGGCTTCCACTCAGCGATTGAAAAAGTTTCCGAAAGTTATTAGCGAACACGACAACCGAGAGGACTGCCGAAAATATGTCAAGGATGATAAAATAAAGTGGGAGTTTATTCGGTCGGTTACAGCCTACGGAGATAAGGGACAAACTGGCGCGGTTTATGTGTGCCGCTCACACACAGATTGTTCTGTTACAATCCGGTTCCGTGGGCCTCGTAAAGGAGAGGACAAGTGGGTCGTCGAGAGCAACGATGCCGAGCACACAAGTGAGAGTGCCATCGTCGATGGTGTACACCGAGGCATACTTCACGAGTTCAAGGACAACTGGACAAGATCACCTCTTACATCGACGCTGGCGATGTTCCTAGGAGAATCCTAAATAGACTTCAACTACAATACTGGCTACTGCCCGACAGTCCTTGTGGGAGGACCGAAACGGCGTTGGGTCCTCCCACAAGGACCGGTGTTGCGGGAATTCTTTTAGCCGTCCTCTTGACGGTCTTAGTGCCTACCCTTCGGTTTTTAGTATACTTCGGACCTAAACTGAGTGTCCATATGCGCCATCAACCGTATATCGTCATAAAATGACTATATCCAATGCATTTGTAGCATGTATCCTATCATTTTTGAGTTGCAACTTTTGGAGGACGTTCAAAAACATGCCATGCCATTCAAATATTTTTATCCAATAGAATTCCAGGTCAAACAAGCCGCCCAAGTACAAAATTTCATCCTAACATCATACCCAATCATACTTGCAAGATTATACATGTTGGCGACCTCGTATTGGGTGTATATACGCACTCAAATCGACCTTACACCTGTAAAAAACATTTTTGATTCAAGGTTTCAAATGTTTTTTTCGTTCCTACGGATACTATGAATGCCAAATAGTGTTCGGATATGATAGATGTATGATGTGCCACGTCGCATACTTCATGTAAACATGTTTATCAATTTTTAAAATGCTTAAGCATGTCAATATGTGCAGTAGTCTACTCGGAACATTGCTTTGGAATTCGGCGAGAGCAGATTTTTGGATGCCCGATTTTGATGAAATCTAATTTTTTCGTGGGTGCATGACATTGTGAGGGATATATACCGCAGTATTGTGGATACCGAAGATGTTGTACATTGTAGAGGGCACGAATAGGTCATGTTGAAGTATTTTTAAGTGCAGTGGGCACTAGGAAGGCCACTTAGTGAGTGTAGGTGGGTTGGGAACTTCCGGTCCTTGTGGGAGGACCGGCATTTTTATTTAATTTCGAGCGGTTTCACCCCCACTTTTCAATAACGTAAACCACATCGCTACACCGAGTATTACACCCAACACAAGTTTTTAGATAATTATTGGACACCTAAATATGACCCCAAAGCACTCATATACCAACTATATCGAAAAAAACGCGGCATATATCCCAAATTCACTTCGGTCCTTGTGGGAGGACCGGACCTTCGGGTAGTAGCCAATACCGGGGACAACCAAGCATGCTCGCTCGACTTCCATCTCTTGCCCAAATCGAGAACTTCAAAAAGAATATTGTTCGCCGCGCGACCGGCGCAATCAAAATTGAGAGAGTGGCTGACTTGGTGGAGCTCACCAAAGGCTTAGAGTTGACAGCTGCGTCTGCTGCGTTCGAGACAGTGGATGTCAACGCCGTAGTCGTGCTACCCAACGGTGTATTCGATTGTGGGGCCGCCTTTGGATTCGTTTTTTCGTCAAGAAATATCTTACGGAACGCTGAGCGGGCGCGTGATGCGTGGGGCGGCAAGTTCCCGGGCGAGTGCGATGGGAGTTGGAAACTACTATATTGTGGATGGCCTATTCTAGGTTTTGGCACCCACCACGTATACTATGATTCAAAAAAGTGCGCTATACGTCACCAATTCAGGCCTATTTCGTTCATGTTCACAAAGGGTGAATCTAAGGAAGCGTTCGTGCGCCTTTTCCAATGCACCAGCGCGGCTGTTTTCCTCCTGTTCGGCTTCAAAATGGATCTCTCCACCTGTTGCTCCGATAAAGCGGACGCAATCAAGGCTGCGTTCGCAACCGTGTGGCCTAACGCAAGGTGGATAACCTGTTGGCCGCATATTTCAATGAAGCCAAGGAAGGAGTGGGTGAAGCTCGTGGTCTCCGCCGACAAGACCGCCGTGATCGAAGCCTGCGACCGTTCCCTTCACCTGCTGCACAAATGCCGCTCAACCGACCAATTTGGTCAACTTGCGAAGCTCGTAAATTATCAGCTTCGAAATAAGTTCAAGGAGGAGTCGCTAGCGCACCTTGTTCAATCCGAGTACATCTCGCCTCCATATGACGTGTGGTATGTCACCGCCTCTGGTCAGATATTGTGTGATCCCTCCTCACAGCCCATCGAGACTTACTGGTTTGGCGTGAAGCATTTCAAGATAAACCGACTTCGAGCTCGACTTGACAACATGATGCACGAAGGACTTCCTCAGTGGTTATACTTGGATGCGACCAATGGTTTATGCGACCCTATCAACGCCAATGCCTGCGGGGTGGTCTCTTCAGAAGTCATAGCAGCAGCAGTGGACAAGCTCAACGCGAAAGCGTACAAACGAGTGTGCAGACACTATTATGTGATCACTAAACGTGCTCGCGACGTTGAAGTCACAACTGAACGGGTGCGTGACTGCTATGACTCTTCCAAGTCAGGTGATCTTGTGGTGCGAGTGCAACTCTCGATCGACTCGTTCGTGGAGAAATACATGTCCTTGCACAAAGTGGAATACATCAACGACAAGTGGGTATGCGATTGCAAAAGGCTATTGGCATGGTGGCGTGTGCTCGCACTCGCACCTTCTTCTACACTTGGAGCAGAAGCTGGACCTGCTGCAGCTCAATGCCAGCCTCCCAGTCCGTGAAAAATCTGGGCGAAAGTGCAAGACGAAGGGGGCTTGGCATCGGCAAGGCCCCTCTCCAGTTAAAAGGGCAAAAGTAGCGAAGAGATCGAAACGTAAAGGAAGCAACTAACTTGATTATAGGCCTTGCAAAAATATAGAATCTTTTTTGTTACTGTTTAAGGTGCCTGCTTTCAGAACAAAATATAGCCACAAGTATATACTGCGAAATACGAGACGTATTATTTATCTCTTTGAACTTTTGTGTATACTGTGACACCCATAATTCTCCTTCCTTGGCTTTGTGTTCGTTCGCTGAACTGTGCTATACTGTGTATATACTCTATATTGATTGACGTGAGTCGTCGATAGAGAATATATCCAACGCGCCAGACACGAGACTCTCGTGTCTGGCGCGTTGGATATATTCTCTATGCATGAAATCGTGTCGTCGATAACTGAGGGTCGAGGTCTAGGGTTTAGTCAAGAACTTCAAGTCAAGAACGTTCCATCAAAATAAGTCGACAGTAAATAACGTGCACGTGCAATATTGACTTGTAATATGCGTTTACTCGAAAGGTGCTCGAAGATAGTGAAACCACGAGCACCAGTGGCGGGAGACTTGCGGAAAATTGTTCGTGGGTTTCTAGGAGGTTGGGCTAACTTCGTTGATGGACCCAAACCACAGTTTTGGCCAAACAGTATGGATTTTCCCCCTATGGTTGATGGCACAAATATAGCAAGCTATAACATATTGAAAACCCCTGTTTTGCTAGAAATCGTTCGTGTTTACGCTGTATTCGTCAAGATACACACTGACTCTTTAGAACACTTCCTAGATTTAATCAAGGCGGTTGCACCACCCACTCCCATCGTTCACTGCTGCTGCGACTCGCACAACCCCGCAAAAGCTTTTGATTTGTGGGTGAATGATTTGTTAGAGCAAGAGGTAGGAAGTGAAATAGAAAGCAATAGTAGAGAGGTTCAAGCAGACATGGGAGCTACTGTTACAGAGGTACACGTTACGGAGCTACACGTTTCAGATGTTTCAGAAGTTCTAGAGGTTCCAGAGGTTCAAGACTTTTCAGAGGTTTCCGCTCCTACGGTTCCAGAGATCTCCGCAGCTACTTCTGTATCAGCTTCGCACGAGAATCAAAATAGTTCGAACGACGAAGACGAGGAGGGTGTGGTCGTAATTCCAAAGCGACGACGAACACAAACGGACAAGCGGTGTGTTCCTCTTGCTTCCCCATTCAACACGCACAGCTTGTGGACCTGCGATAGGAACACAGCGTATTACCCAACTCAGTCCACACAATATATACGACATTTTGCGTGCAATATTCGGTAGCCGTTTCCATGGTTTGCGTTTCGGTGATTTTTGTTGTGGGCGCAACGCTTCGAACGTGTATTCAGAGCTAGCCAAATTTGGGGCTAAGCGTGTAGTCCTATGGGACAAAACACCAGCTGTGGGATACAAAAAGGATGACATACTTGGGAAGGAGTTGGCACTCACGGATGTTGATATCGTTATCTCATCTTTGCCATACCGTCGTGGAGTGTGCACACCGTTGTTCGCACGCTTGCTGTCGTACGTGCGTATTAATTGCTTGAAGTTATTGAACTCGTATGAGCGCCCAGCTGTTAGCGATCAAAGGGAGGACTTGCTAAAGTCTGTGGTATTGAAAGTGCTACTACCACCAACCGCTTATCCTGGACATGCGAAATCACTTGGCGAGATCGAAGCGTGGTACGTTTGTGGTAGGAGTGAGCGCGATCGCAAAGACATTTTAGCTGCAGCTAGGGCGTTTGAACAATCATGCATAGATAGGCAACTAGTTTTCGAAGGCGTGCAATACAAAGTGAGTTGCATGATAGAACGAGGACTAATTATTTTTGATACCCGTGTATAAAGCAGGCCGCACCCCATTCTTCGTTCGCGATGTATCGAGATACAAAAATTGTTAAAGTCATTGGAAGATCTTTTGGTTGAGGAGACCGAGCGGCGCAAAAAGGCGGCGATTAAACGCCAAGGGGGGGATAGAACAAAGAAAGGCTTTGACGTGCTGTGGAGTTTTAGCATGGGCAGCACCGCACGCCCACCCAAAAACGGCAAGCGGAAGGATGGCACCATAGCTTTCGACCTGCCGCATAATTTGAAGAAAGGTAGAATGGTTTGTCACACTGACCCCTTGTTGTTGCAGTCGCACACCGGCTTCAAGAGGAAGTTGTGGGTGCTTGCCGGGTTCGTTCTAGACTATCTCGATCCCGGATACAAGGATGGAGGGTGGGCTCTCTATGCATCGTGTAAAGACGATGCCGCCGAGATTGAATGGCATCAAGACAAAAACGATGTCCAATATCAGTACTGGGCAAAGCTAGGAACTTTTGAAAACGAGTTCGTAGACTTTGGGGGAAGTGAAAACCAGGATAAGACACACAGCTTTTTCGGATCTCGGGAGGAAGGTGAGCCATATCGAATTGTGAAGTGTGACACAAGGGGGTGGCATCGAGTCTCTCAGGAAGCCAGACTTTGAGGGTATCAGTTACACCCTTGCGTGGTTCAAGATGTATGACAGCAACCAAACTTGCTTTCCTCTTAGGTTTTGGCCGCCCGTGTATGTATAAAATAAATGTATACTTCGTTGTCTAGGATTGCCTTGCTCAATTCGTAACATGTACTGCCTACTTCAAAAACTTAAGATAACCGATCGAAATAACCACATATTGCAAGCAAGCATAGCAAAGTTCATATGGTATCACGGTATTCGTACATATCTTATGCCTCACAGTAATATCTGGTGAGGCATAACAATAAACCGACTATGTGTTCTTGTCCATGAGGTACATAGCATAGGTGTATAGCAGTCGAATACGGTATTCCGCAGATAGCTCTCCCGCAAGCAGTATACGGGTGAAAATAAGATATTGCGGTGGTGATAAGTGAGTTATCACATAGGCGTAGTCGGGTTCGCAACCGACGACGTAGTGGAGCTGACACGTATCGTTGTGAATATTGCGGCGAGTTGGAGTCGGCAGTTTTCCGTTGTGTTTGGCCGTAAGACTTGACGCCGGGTACGGCGTGGAGACAAAACACTCACGCGTTTTACACGGTAAAGGCAAAAAATACGAAGAGAGCTTGTTAGTTTGAACAGATTTCTTAATATTGTTCACCATGACGGTATTCTAAATACTGGAGGTTGAAGTATATTGTAAACGGTATTTGAAAACGGTATTTGGCTCTTTATGTCAAAAGAGGTCGACGTATATGACTCACGGGTCATTCGTTGTCATGCGTGTGGAGTAATGACACGAAAAACGTGGAGTAATACACGGCGTGGAGTAATGACACGAAAACCGTGGAGTTTTCACCCATATCCCCTGACCAATGGCCACCTTCGTCGACTTCCGCCCACTCCCTAGCTCAACGTAGTCGACCAAGCTACTACAGCCGCCGCCCTCAGTCCTAGCCGAAAAGGGCACCATTGATTGGATGGTTCGACGATCCGTCTACCTCCAGTCCTCCGCCTTCAACCCACACGGTATCTGCCACGTCGACTTGTACACCGACGGCAAGCCGTACCCTGAGGGCAACTCCCAGTGCGAAGCCTTCTACTCCCTCGACGACCCTGCCGAGGACCACAGCTGGCACGGCGGAGCCTTCTGGGCAAATCCACCGTACCTCAACGCCCTCATCCACCGTATGCTCACCAAGATGTTAAAAGACTTCTGGAAAGACCCCAACAACACCTCGTTCACCGTCGTCTTGCGTCGATCAGAGACGGCGACTTGGTGGCCACTCACCTATTTCTTCCAGGAGATTGACAACATCCCAGCGGGCACTACTGGACTCTTCTCTCGACCTCGAGCCGGTACCTACGACCCTGAGGCGCTCACCGACGCAGCCGAGGAAGGTGGTGCCGACAGAGTCTTCATCCAGGGCACCCCCTTCGACACGGTGGTGCTGTACAAAGACGCCACCACGGTGCCCCGCATCGACCCGAACCAGTACTTGCACACCTGCCTTGGACACTGCTCCGCCGAGTATGTCATCCACCTCATCAAGCAAGGCGTCAAGTTCTGCGTCAACAGCCAGCGTATATCGCCACGTACGTTGAGTACATTACTCAACGACTGCGGCTGTGCACACTGCCACGCCGCGAACACTCATCGACTTGGTCCTTTCAACACGTTCACCAAGGCCATCCTGCAGTCCTCGACATAGCCACTATCGCGCGCCTACGGCTAAGCCTGTAAAATGGTCTGATGCCAAGCCCTTCGAGTACATCTTTGCGGACACCTGGTGACCGTGTAGACCACCAGGCAGAGTGGAAGTCTTCCAAAAATCTTTACGGCCCGCAATTGAGAAAATGCCTGGCCCGCTTTTGGCCAAAACGGTCAAGGAAGAAAAATGCTCGCCGCAGGCGCGAAATTTTGAAATTAAGTATGGGGGTTTGATAAAAAGTGGCATTAAATACCTATATTTTTGGCCGAAGCTTGGCCGGCGCATATTTTTGTGCGGCCCGGGGGCGAAAGAACCTTCGGCCCGCTTTCGGCCCGGAGCGAGCTTCTGCGGCCCCGGGCCGGCCCGCCACGGTAAGACTTCCACTCTGCCACCAGGCTTCGACGACTCCGTTTATATACACGGCTTCAAATGCCCCCGCCACGAAGAAAGCCTACTGCCTATTACCCACAGCTTAAGGTGGCTTAAGCCACCTTAACCCCTAATCTGCGACGTGATGAGCTATCTCATCAAAGACTCAAATCTGAGTTTCTCTGCGACATGTAACTCAAATTCACTTTTGAAGACAGTTCTGAAAAGCTCTCAGCAAGCCGCATGCAATCGTGCACTTGTGAGCAACCAAGCTGTCTTGATGCTCTTGATATCCTTCGAGACGCGCTCCATTTTAACTTGGCCATACTGGGTTACATCTAGGGCACATGTGCAGTAGTGTTACAACCCCCCTAATACTCTAAATAGCCCTAACCACATGTTGGATACTTGGTAAAATTACATCCGGAAGTCTAGGGTCAATATTAGGGCTTAGGTTGTTAACAATGTGCACATACATCAACATTTTTCGGTTGATAATCACGTCGCCGGTATCAATTGTCGTGCATTTCAAACCTGCGTATGCGATTCGCCTTGCGAAGACCTTTCCGACACTATTTTCAAAAGTTGAGTTAGGACCGTTATGCAAAAGTTATCGTATATAAACCTAACTTTTCAAAAACCCAAAATTCCTTTCGCAGATTAGGGGTTAACTTAAAGGGCTCATGGGGGCTTCTTCGGCGGTGCTTTCAAAATATGGAGACCTTAGTCGTCAAGATCTTGAGCTGCTCTTTCTGCAGTGTCTTATCAAAAGTTTGATCTGAGTTCATCTTGACTCTCAAAATCTCGGTTGAAGTAGGGTGGGTATTTCCCAATTTTCCTTAAGATGGCTTAAGCCACCTTAAGCTAATTAGCTCACCGGGGGCTTCCTCTAAGACGCTTTCAAAATTTGGAGACCTATGTTGTCAAGATCTCGAGCTGCTCTTTCTGCAGTGTCTTGCCAAAAGTTTGATCCGAGGTCATCTTGACCCTCAAAATCTCGGTTGAAGTAGCATGGGTATGCAAAAACCGGGAAAATCGCTCAAATTTTACTAAATGTTGCACCCTCTTGGATACTTCCCAAAATTGCTCACCGGGAACTTGGGCTCGCCTAATAGTGCACATAGTGTCTAAAAGAAGACAATGTCGCCGTCATTTTGAGCTAAAAAAATCTAGCTTCCGGTACCGATAGCTCCCGTGATAATTGAAAACGTTAAGTGTGGTTAAGCCACCCTAAATCGTTGTTAGGGTGGCTTAAGCCACCCGAAGGGTAATAGCCACTACACCTTCTCCTCCTCTACGAAGAGTGGGCAACACCTTCATCTCCAACAAGTACTTGACGACGTTTACGCACACGGCCACCGCCCGAAGAACATCGTGTTCAGAACGGACAACGCACACGAGTTCGCCTCCGACGAAATGCGTATTCTCTTCCGCAAGTACAACATCAAACACCGTGCGTCCAGGCCCTCCGTACATGCACGAGTTCCAGGCGCAGATCGAAGTGCTATG
Organism: Cymbomonas tetramitiformis; assembly: GCA_001247695.2. Lineage (NCBI taxonomy): Eukaryota > Viridiplantae > Chlorophyta > Pyramimonadophyceae > Pyramimonadales > Pyramimonadaceae > Cymbomonas > Cymbomonas tetramitiformis. The sequence goes on from LGRX02033462.1 coordinate 111,495, forward strand.
GCGAGACATGGTGAAAGTCATGACCACCATCATGAAGACTTACGGAGCCCCGCTCAACGTCTGGCCCCTCGCCGCGCTTCACGCCACTAACACCATCATGAACTCCATGCCTAATCGACACATTGCCATGGACTCCCCCCACTACCGTTTCACGGGCGAGCAGTTCGACTACACGCAGCTCCGACCGTTCTGGTCAGAGTGCTATGTATGGCAAGACCCTGATCAACGGCAAAAGGATGGCGAGCCAATCCAAGTCTCCGCCAAGCTTATCGACAACGCCAAGCGCTACCATTACGTTGGCAACGTGTCCAAGTCCACCTATCTCTGCTTCGACACTGCCAAGGCGAAGCTCAAGCAGTTGGCCAGACCTCGATTCCTCCCAGACTACGATCTCATGGCGAAGCACTACCTCGCTAACACTCACGACGCACTTACGGAGCCATCCACGGACGCCGAGCCCTACACTCGCAGCCTCTATCCGATTCGACGCCCTCAGCAGCTCGTATCTAACGCCATCCTCGACAGCGCCTGCTCCAAGCACGGCAACGAGACCCACGCCTACGTCCAAGTGCAATGCACACAGCAACGCCTACATACCAGTTTGGGCAACGCTGAAGCACTACCTCGCCATGGACAAATCTCACTACGCCGAACTTCTGCGATATCTACGACACCGTCAGAAGCACGGCGACACCAACATCTACTACCCCTGCTTCGCACAGTGTGCCGCAAGGCCAGTGTACAGGCAGAAGTACCACCCCGCCACCGTCGTATCAGTTGATCATTCTCCTGACGCACAACTACGTTACCAGGTGTACTTCAATTCCCTCGACAGCCACAACACGGCCTACTGCGACACTGACGCCATCGTCCTTGACACCACTGCCAAAGCCATGCTTCTCGCCACCCGCGACTCTATCTGACGACGTCGCCTCAGACTTCCCAGACGACGTCTTCATGGACGAACCCGACGACATCAAAGCCAAAGCGGCACTACTAGGACCTAATCGACACCACTGGAACGCCGCTATGGACAGTGAGATGCTTGGTGTTTGCGAAGAAGGACGCACCGTATTGACGAAGACCTTCCCCAAAGACGCCAAAGTCCTCCCCACCAAGCTCGTCTGCAAGGTAAAATGTATTGGGCACGAAGTGGGAACTGTTTCCGCGCGATCGAGACGTCATCAGACCTGTGACAGGTCGTCATCGTCTCTTCGCCGGAAATTTCCGGCGAAATCACATTGATACGCTTCGGCATGGGTGTCGCTCGCGGGAAACCTGTTACCTTCCCACCTTTCTAACCAAATTGCGCCTCCACTTCTAAACTGCTTTCTATGCTGCATTATGGCTGTACCAGTTGGGGCGCCGAACCCAGAAGCTGAAGCGGCTCGCCCATACAACCCCCACACTCTTACTAGACAGTCTAGGAATCACGCTATCCCTCCTGTTCGCCACTGGCGCCTAGAGTTCTATTCAGCGCGCGACGAAGATGTCCAAGATCTTCCTTTGCAGTTTAGAGCGGCTCTTCGTCGCTGGCTGCAAACTCGGGATTGCGGGGTTTTCTGGGTATTTTACTCCGCTAGTGGGATACCTCGTTTAACAGTCCCTGCGTGGGAGATCTCTAACAACTAGCATCTACGCGAAACTCTTCCACCCTAACGGTGCGCTTTCGCACTATGACTTCCGTGGATGATTTGTCCTCTGCTGTTCCTTCGACATTACCGCCAGTGGTCCTCACCGAGAAAATCATTTGTGTTGGCGCACAAGCCTATCACATTCCTCTGGGACCGATCTCGCGTTTCGAGCTTACATGGTCTTGGCAAAAAACCGCGAGGTCGCGCTATCCCAAGTTGCTTCCTACAACATACCTCCCACTATCCCGTTTCCAAGACTTCTTGCAAGCTGAAGGTATCTTTGCATCTCCGCGGGCGGATCCTAACCCAAAACAATTCGGCCTGCAGCCGCGTACACGGCCCACGGGGGAACTTCCCCCTCCCTGTTCTACCCCTCCATCCCACACCTTCCTTGCCGCTCCACTCCACACTCCCTCCCACCCACCTTCCCCACCACCTCCCTCCACTTTCGCCCACATCCTCTCCTTCTTCCTTGACCACCTCTCCTCTTCTTCTTCTGCCTTACCACTTTCCCTCAGGCAGCCGTCTTCACACCGACCTCCTTGCCGCAGACGACTGCCTATGACCGCCCCTGTACGACTTTTAGCACGGCCGTGTAGTTTTTCGTACAGTGACCACCTCTCCTCACATGTAGGAGAAAGAGCCTTGCTCTGAGGCGCGCCATGATAGCGGGGGTAGCCACTTCTTCGGATGCCCACTTGTGGGGTGACTGCACTCTTAGGACTCTGCCCTAGCTGTCGGCGTAAATGCTTTATTATTATTATTATTTCGCGAGACGAAAAAAAAGAAAACCACCCGGGTCCAAAAACTGCGTCCTACGCATGACGAGTTCCCTTACAAACGCACGTTCCATTGTCGCTGTGGCTTCCGAACTGCGCATCGGCAGCGTTCCTACACCTCAGCCCCTACGTGCCCCCCCACTCAAGGTGTCATTCGACGACCGAATACCAAGCGCAAGAACAATCAAAGTGCCGCATTCTGCGGTTGCAAGGCATCCTTCAAAGTTGGCGTTCCAGTTTCAACCCCTCGCGACGACGCTGGTCCAGTTATTCCAATCACGTACCTCCAGATGGAGCATCAGAACCACTGCGTAGCCTCATGTCTTCCTTTCTGCGAGATCCCTGGGCACTACACGAAGTCCATCAATGGTAAACGTCTGGGATCCACCGTCAGGAGATCAGTGACGTCTTACGAGAGTAGTTCCTGCGCTTTCAGTATCGGAATAACTCCAATGTCAAACCCAAAGATATCAAGCGGGCGTGGCGTGAAAGGCGGGTTGCAGAAGGTGCCCTGGTCTTGGATCCAACTACTGGAGACGTCTCCAAAGAGGTACGTCTAGCTACCAGATATCACCGCATACCTGCCACTCCTCAACAACATGCAACCTGCCCTCCACAGCATGCAACAACATGCAACACCATGCAACCCCTCCACAGCATGCAACCTGCCTGCAGCCGCCCCCCCAGGATGCAACTTGCATCCCCTGCATCCTGCCTTCTCCAGCATGCAACCTGCCCCCCTAGCATGCAACTCGGCACCCCCAGCATACAACCTGCCCTCCTCCCTCACTCACGATTGCTTCGGCACCTACAGGCGTCGCGTGATGATAACCTTTCTCGGGATGATCTGCGGAATGCCCGTAAGGCTGTGGCCAAGGAGACGTGGATGTACGATGAAGACCCGTTGCTTTCTATCGAGATGTGGGTGGAATTACACCAAGATTGCGTACAGTAATCACCTGTTAAGAAACTGGAGATTTGGGGCCAATAAAGCACATTTGCCTGGAATCTGTACTTCCCGCCGCACCCCCATTTCTCTTTCTTAGCTTAACACCGTATTCTCTATTTCTTAACACTATCAAGCCGAGAGGAAAGCCACCAGCAATATTCACCAAATCGGGCACCCCCTCCACAAAGCTGGCTACTTTCTTATTGGCGGGTTTCTTATTACTGAGTGATTACTGTACTGTATCACCAGCCGCAGGAACTCTATGAATGCCTGTTTCCCGGCTGTGAGCGCCCCGCGTCACAAGGCCCCGTAGGAGGTACGCATGTAATCCACCTCCTGTTCTAGTATGTTCGGATTTTGTTATCGCTTCTTCTCACAACGTCGTATTTTTTTGTGCAGGAGAACCAACCGCAGTATCTTTCTGTGCTGATCACTCTCCGCCACAGTTTGTTCGCCTAGCCACGGAGTCGGTTGTCCGTGTCCCCTTTGTCATGGGTATAATGACAGCGGCACAATTCAGCGAACTGGTAAAACATCCCGGGACTGTCCTGATGGACACCACCTTCGGAGTCAATCGGTATGGTTTCGAGCTTGGTACTCTAAGCTTGATTAACGAGTTTGCTCATGGGTTTCCTTTTGCCCATGCAATTCTGCAAACGACTACCGCCGACGAGCTTGCTAAGTTCTTAAGATCTGTGAAAGTCAAACTGGCACCTCGACTGCCAACGCCCTGGCAGCCGACATTCATCATTGACATGCCACTCGCGGAGGTCAACGCCATTAAAGCCGTGTTTGGCTGTGAATACGCTCCGCGGTGGATCATTTACTGCACCTGGCACGTCACCCGCGCTTGGGTGAAAGGAGCCTGGGAGAGAATGCGTCAGTGAGGTGTCGCAAAAACTCAAGGTGTCCCACAGTGTGTCCCGTGCATAATGCAAGTTTTCAATGTTTTTAAGTTCGCCGCACCTTGCCGCGACTATTCTAAGGTTCACCGCAATGTTGATTTTTTGAAAAAATCTTTTACCAGCTTGTAATTACGAAAAAATCGCTATTTTGGGCCTTTTTCGCCCGTTTTGAGTGCGGGTGATCATGTGGAGTGACTTGGGGGTTTAATGAGCGAGTTTAGAAGTTCGCCACACCTTGCCGCGACTATTCTAAGGTTCACCGCGTTTTTTGGTCACAGAAAAAATCTTTTCCCAGCTTGTGCTGGACTGGGGTACCTTAGCAGTGCTTAGACCCCTAGTAGTTAGACTGTCTCTAGTTACGTGTGTCACACGTAGCAGATTCAGATCTGACTCCGTGACCTAAACCCTAAACCCTTACGGCTATATCTGGACAGCCGTTAGCGGTTCCGTTGACTATTCACATATCCGTATTCTGGTTTATCTATAGCACGAGTATATATCTAGCCCACAGTATACTCACAGGTAGTGGACCTAATCCACGCTATCCACTGATTGTTTTGGCCATGATTGGCTAAACACCCGCAGGTTGGGGCGCCAACGCCGGTGCCCGGCGCTAGCAGCTTTGATGTTTTGAGCGGTTTCGCGTTTTGAGGCGAGGGGAGCATTCTTGTTGGATCGGCTCGAGACGACTTGGACGACGACGATTGGTACCGCAATTCTGGACGTGAAAAGGGACTGGTGATGCTGAGCTCCCTCCCCTAGTAGCATGCGCGCCAGAGCGACTACGTCGACTTCAATACTTTCAGCAACGAACCCTGACGCCACATTTCGAGTTTTGCTTTTTGCTCCGCACGACTTATCAGAGCTCGCCGGGCGCCCTGGCGGGCGCTTCACGAGGGACTATCAGAGATGACTACACCTTCATCCACTTCGATTCCGCCGGACCCTTCCGGCGCAACTCCGGTGGTGCTTCCAGCTCCACCTCCAGTGTCAAAGCGTATACGCCTAGACACGATCTTCACCATGGACCCCGGGGCGCATTACGCCAAGACCCCGGCGACGCCCGGATTGGCTATCACCGCAGCGACGCGGAAAGCTATCCGGCTACTTCGCAAGGAGGGATTCGAGGGCACCGTTGCCAAGAACGTGTTGTCCTCGGTCCTTGGAGCGAAAGACACTCGTTTCACCGCCGGCGAGAAGCACGCCGGCCTCATTTGGCTACACCTCGTGGAGGCAATTGAGAAACACTTCGTGAACGAGTACGAGAACTTCGTTGATTTATTTCGACTCACCGACTCCACCGTCGAGTGCTCCGAGGACGCCAACGACCTCCTCTACGTCACCCTCGAGCACTTGATCAAGCCCGGGTCCGATGCCCGGGCTTGGCTTGACTCTTCTGGCCGGGAGTTCCCCAGCGACGGCAAGCGTGCCTTGCTGGAGATATCCCGGCGCTTGGACGACCAGACCGAGCCTCTCGACGCCCTTCAGCTCCTCATCGAGATCCGCTTCGAGGCCAACGTCGACCCGGACGCCCGTATTCGTCGTTTCAACGAGCTCGTGGCCGACGCCTCGCACCAATTGGGCGTGCCGCTCAAGCCCGACGTCGTAAAGAAACACTTCCTCTCCGCGCTTGACAACGACTTCTTCTCCGCCATGAAAGCGGAGTATCGACGTGTTGATCAACGTCAAGCCGTCGACATCTTGGACCTTCAGTCTCGCCTACGTGAGGAATTCAAGGAGCTCACGAAGTACTACAAGAAGAAAACCGCTACGTCCGTTCCCCTCGTCGCCGCGTACTACGAGCACGCCCGTGGACACCGAGATCATCACGCCACGAGTGACTGCGGGGACACCGCGTTACTCGACCTTGTGCGCGATATGCGCAAGGAGCTCTCCGCCGTTCGTCAAGAGCTTTCCGACGTTCGCAACGATCTTAAGGGCGGACGCGGACAAGGCCAAGGGGAGCACGACCGTCGCTCCTTCTTCGATAAGAACTTCGTCGACGCTCGCCATGATCGTGGGCGAGGCCAACGGGGGAAGGGCAAAGGCAGATGCAAAGGCAAAGGCAAAGGCGCATTCTATCGGGTTGGGGCGAAGTCCACCGTGGACTCCGCCTATCACGTGGCGACCGAGACGTTCGTTCCCGCTTGCACGATGCCCGGCTGCGCCGGATGCTATCACCCCGCGAGCGAGTGCCCCGAGCTCTCGATGCACTTGTGCAACGCCAACGACGACAACGTCAAGGCGGCGCACCTCGCCGAGCTCGTGACCGCCGAGATGCAGAGTGCCTACGACGACGAGGACGACGAGGCCTTCGCCGAGCTCTGTGACTCCTACGGCAAGGCGGAGGTCCACAAGGGACCCACCGCCAACACCTTCGCCTCGCACGACGACCACCGCTCTGATGGACATTCCCTTCGAGCACAATATTCTGGCCTACGAGAGATTTCTGCGGTGAAGTTCACCGTAGACCCGCCTCTGGCTGCACGTTCGGTGGTGTTCGAGGATTCGAAACCCGCCGGCGACCCTCCTCGCGTTGCCTTCACCGCCGAGAAGACCGCGAAGATCATCCCCACCGTCAAGACAACGCCTACGATTGTGCACAACGACGAGCGCGCACTTGGCACCTTCGACAAGTGGGCGAACTACGTGAGCCCCGTGTTGGACATGACGCCTACGGTCGTGGGCGCGCACTTCGACAAGTTCACCCTCACCGCGGACCCGTTCGACGAGACCGAGGATGAGGATGCCTGCGAGACCGAGGACAACGACGAGACGGCAGAGGTGGTGTCTATTCTGCCGCCGGAGCACGTCGACCTTCAGACGTGCCCCCACGCCGTGTACCGCAACACGGACTCTCTTGGGGGATGCCGTTACTACGGTGAGCTCGTGAGCCCTGGACAGCACTACGAGTTGCGCGACGGTATCGCCGTGCAGACCGCAGCAGGCGCCGCGTTTGATGCTACGACTCCGCCGCAGCCACCGCCACCTCGCCAGAGGGTTGGTGGTGGTCGCAAGATTGGATTGCTCCAGACAGCTCTCCTCTCTACACTCTTCTTCTGCACTTTCGTGTTCCTGACCGACGAGTGCGACGCAACGGTTGTCGCCGCGCAATTCGCGCAACCGTTGCACTACGAGATTGACTTCGACTCTGCGACACCACCCGCACAGGGGTTGGTGGTGTCACAGCACAACATTGTCGCCTTCGACGCCGCCACCGAGGACTTCTACGAGGACCCGGGACCTGGCCGCAGCGAGATCGAGGCCACAGGAGACTTGTATTTCAGAATTCGCGCTTTTCGAGCCCTACGGGGGGAGATAGAATCTGAGATCCTACACCGCTTTCCGCACGTAGTAGACTGACACCACGGGTGCAGCTACGTTAGCTAGTTTCAGACCGTAAATTAGCTTCGTGTTGCTGAAGGGGACCGTCCGGGCAGATTTATCATGCACCGGCCTCCCGCTTAGCTTGTTTCTGCCTTCTGGCATTTGTTGATTTTGTTACCGTTTAGGTGTGACACCACTGCTCTCTCGACAGTGGTGGTGTGCTGGACTGGGGTACCTTAGCAGTGCTTAGACCCCTAGTAGTTAGACTGTCTCTAGTTACGTGTGTCACACGTAGCAGATTCAGATCTGGCTCCGTGACCTAAACCCTAAACCCTTACGGCTATATCTGGACAGCCGTTAGCGGTTCCGTTGACTATTCACATATCCGTATTCTGGTTTGTCTATAGCACGAGTATATATCTAGCCCACAGTATACTCACAGCTTGTAATTACGAAAAAATCGCTATTTTGGGCCTGTTTCGCCCGTTTTGAGTGCGGGTGATCATGTGGAGTGACCTGGGGGATGTAATAAGCGAGTTTAGAAGTTCGCCACACCTTGCCGCGACTATTCTAAGGTTCGCCGCATTTTTGGTTCACAGAAAAAATCTTTTCCCAGCTTGTAATTACGGGAAAAACGCGAGTTTGGGCCTGTTTCGCCCATTTTGAGTGCGGGTGATCATTTGGAATGACTTGGGGTATGTAATAAGCGAGTTTAGAAGTTCGCCGCACCTTGCCGCGACTATTCTAAGGTTCTCCGCGTTTTTTTGTCACAGAAAAAATCTTTTCCCAGCTTGTAATTACGGGAAAACCGCTATTTTGGGGCTGTTTCGTCCGTTTTGAGTGCGGGTGATCATGTGGAGTGACCTGGGGGATGTAATAAGCGAGTTTAGAAGTTCGCCACACCTTGCCGCGACTATTCTAAGGTTCGCCGCATTTTTGGTTCACAGAAAAAATCTTTTCCCAGCTTGCAATTACGAAAAAATCGCTATTTTGGGCCTGTTTCGCCCATTTTGAGTGAGGGTGATCATGTGGAATGACTTGGGGGATGTAATAAGCGAGTTTAGAAGTTCGCCGCACCTTGCCGCGACTATTCTAAGGTTCACCGCGTTTTTTGGTCACAGAAAAAATCTTTTCCCAGCTTGTAATTACGGGAAAACCGCTATTTTGGGCCTGTTTCGCCCATTTTGAGTGCGGGTGATCCTGTGGAATGACTTGGGGGATGCAATAAGCGAGTTTAGAAGTTCGCCGCACCTTGCCGCGACTATTCTAAGGTTCACCGCGGTTTTTCATGATCGAAAAGATCGTTACCTAGCTTGTAATTGCGAAAAAATCGCGATTTTTGCCTTGTTTCATCCGTTTTGGGTTTCCTGGTTATGCGTGTGTATGATTGTGGAGTATGAAATTACAACCGTTTTACATGTGAGAAAGGTGCCTTATGGTGTGATGCAAGCATTTCCAATGGGTACAATGTGCGGAATTTGCATCCCGAAGCTTCTCACTTCATAAACTTTACTGGCCTGTTCATTTAAAATAGTGCTCCTAGGATACGCTCATGCTCCTCATCAGATATGGAGACGATCAGATTCCCACGGACCGTGCGGGTTGTCACCTTGACATCTACACAAACTACATGGTGAGAATATGTCAAACATTTTTTCTTGCTATCTATGTAGTATTCTGTACACGTATTTTCATTCAGCCATTCAAGATAGCGGCCTTGGATAACATGTTCTCCAATAGTAGCATGCATGTCGTAGTCATCAATCCACCCGCGCTCCTCCCGCACCTCTTGCACTCCACTAAGTGCCTTGACCAAATAGTAGGAGTGCAGCTCATCTCCACCGGAAGGCCTTGCAAAAATGTTACCTCGCGCAACTAGGACGCCCGTGTTGTGTGCGGCTTCCGCGGCGCTCAATCTTGTTTCTCGGGCTTCCGCCTTTGCTTTGGCCTTGAGGGTGAAGGGCACCCAATTGTCCACGTGACTCTTGTAGTGGCACCCTTCACAATCCGGCTCCGCCCGTGTGCATTGCCCATAGCAATACTCACAGTAGCATTGGCGCTGCCGCTTCAGGCCCACCAGCAACCCAACCCCCGCACGGACGGAGTGCAGCGCCAAAGTGCCGTCCACCGTGTCAAAATCGGGCCCGGAGGTATCAACGTCGTCTGCTTCCACGAGGAAAAAGAAACGTTGTCCAAACGCGGAACGCCGGTTAGTGCCTTGGTCCTTGGCGAATTGAAGTTGTTCCATGCAGAAATCGTACAAATCTTCCCATACCACTTATTAGTGGTGGACATCACTGCCAGGGACGCCTCATGCTTGACTGCCACTCCCATCGCGTCTTGCTCACCTCGTGCGTGTGAAGTTTCAAAAAAGTTGCGCTGGCATGGGATGCCGAGCCCTCTGACCCACTCTGTCGGCCGTCCGCTCTCCACCACGTCCGCAAAGGCAGTTGCGCACTTGTTTTGAGCCCCGCTTCCATCAGTCCACTCGTGGATGAAAGTTGGCAGTGGGATACCTCTCTTCACGAAGTACTCACTCACAATAAGCTTCCGCATATGTTGAATTGCGCGGTGGCTATGTGTCATGTCGTCGCTGATGAGGTATATGAGGTCCTTCACAATGACAGGGTTCGATTCCGTGGACTCCACGCCGTCCACCGCCAGAGTTGCATGCCGCCATATTACACAACACAGAAGTGTCGCTTGTTTACATACCCAGTGCAACGACTGAATTTCCCGTGGAATGTTTAGCGAGTGGTTCTCACTGAAGTCGAACAGTATGCAACATTGTCCCAAAGGCAAGTTGGTTTTGCACATATTGAACATTTTCATGGAGTGCTGGGCCATGAAGCAATGGTGTGCATATGTCTTGAGAAATGGACAAGGTCGCCCAGCCACGCCGTCCAGCTTCAACAAGTCCCAGCTACCCTCCGGAGTCTGCCGCACGAAACTACCAGAGCAAAGGCAATTAGCAGAGTCGCCAGGCACGTGGCCAAGAAGTGTGGCCTGTAGCTTTGCCACCAGCTCGCCTATAGGGGTCTTCTTTTGTACATACTGCACTCGGTACTTGTTCTTGCCGTCCGCGTCCTGCCCAAGCAACGTATTTTCGTACGTGCTCCACTCCACCAAAGGCAGCTCCTTTGATATCTCCGAAGCACACAACTGCATATTCTGCAGACCGCTACAGTTCTCACACGAACCGTCTAAACAAGCCAGATCGTGGAACTCAGCCAGCTCGCCGTTATCTAGAACGGGCTTGGGACACATCATGGCTGCTGCAAAAGCCGATGTAGAGCTGCCCACCTCAGCACGTCCGCAGACCATGTCTGGAAAAGCGGTTGTAGGTTTGCGGTTGGACAACACCGCCCGCTGCCCCCCCACCAATGGGCAACACGACCGGTCACCGCAGTCACACTTCGAGTGTAGGACCTCGTGTGCCCGGTGATACCCAGAAACCGCCAGCCGCATCTCCTCGTGGCATCTACAGCAACAGGAAATGGTGTCCCGTCGAGTCAGTCTTCGGACTTGCTTCGGCTTTTTCTGCTCAAACGTGCGCAACCCAATCTTCAAACCAGGGTTCTTCTTCACAAACTTGCGATAGACCTCTAGCTGGGTCATTTCTAGCCACTGCTTTGGAGCCTTCTCCACTGTGCCATCTGCATGCCGAATCGTTAGCACATCCCGCTTGCTTGTTGACACTCGAGTGATCCCAGTACTGAGCCAGAAATCCCGTATCTTCTTGTCAATCTCAGCGTTCACCACCTGGTTAGCCAAGTTCTTGTTCTCTATAACCAAGCCCTGAAGCATCCCGTTGCGTTGCCTATGTTCCAGCCCAAACCCAGCTCCAACAAGCAAGTTGGAGTGACCAAGCATTCCTGTTTCCACAATAGGAGATCTGATGCCCAAAACCGAGGCAACCTCCGCCATGCTCTCGACGGGCCCACCAAACGCCATTGCTGCTCCTGCCATTTGGATTGCGATGTTTTGATTGCACCTGCTGGTGGCGAGAGCCTTGAACGAAGCCCGCAAGCTGGTGACAACTATGTTCCCAACGCGATCCGCTGGCGTGGAACATATTTTTTTTCGCACCGCGTTTCGCACCTCCTTCGACAACGATGCGACATAGTTCGCGATCGCACCAGGGATACGCTGCGGCGCATTTGAAAACACCGTGGCCAATTTGTTGTTCCAATGAGCCAAGCTTCCCCGCGGCACCGATCCAGAGGGCGTCTGAGCTGCGGTTGCTACCTCTGCCACCGCCGGTTCAACAGGGTCCACCTTCAGTCTCTTTTTCACGCGTTGGTCACTTTTTCGTCTTCTCTCATATGCGCGGCGTTTGACTGCTGTGGACGATGGCGTGGCCGCTTGCGCCTCCCCTGACCGGACGGTTGTACCAGCTGCTTCTTGTTCTGCTCCAAGGGAATCACACTAAGAAATAAACGTGGTAAAATGGTGGTAAAATGTGGTAAACTGGTGGTAAATTGTGGTAAATTGGTGTTTTACCACCATCATACTAATAGTGGCGGTATAAATCCCGTGGGTAATTTCCTATTGGTTACTGGGCACTTTTCTAACACGATTTTACCACATTTACTTATAGCGCGGTAATTATATATTATTGTTTACCATTGCTGTATATAATTTACCATGGTACCCCCCTATGACCGGTAAACTGACCCCCAATGGTAAAATTACCACATATGACCGGTAAATTGACCCCCAATGGTAAAATTACCACATATGACCGGTAAATTTACCACGGTATGACCACGGTTGGACACGTGGCAGGCAGGATGCACTGTGACACGGACACGTGTGCAAGATTAGTGCACGTGGCAAGCAGGCATGGTATGTTACATAACTGTTACCAGATATGCTATGCTAGGATCTTGCAGGCGGCATCCTAGCTAGGAGGGTCCAACTATGTCTATCAATACGGCGTGCTATGTTTGCAAAAGCTAATTTCATACGTTATCTGCATCGGAGATCCTGCAGCTTTCCCCCAGGCCGTCTTCCAAATTCCCCGCCTGTCACACATGCAACCCATGGCATCCATCCCGCAACGCACCCTACCTTAACCATTAGCTGAGTAAACCATAAGCCGAGTCACGCTTGAATAATCACACACAACCACTTCCCAGCACAAGCCAGCACCGCGGCCGCCATAGCCAACACACAACGCGCCTCCCGTTTCATGGCACCGCCGCCCCACCTGACCCACGTGTGTGTCTCACCGCCGTCGCCAACCCCCTTGGCCGCTGATTCGCGACCGCAAAAGAAGCACGCACAAGCGCTAACAAGGGTTAGTATCCACCCACCCCGCGCCTGATTCGGCGCAAAGTGGGATAGACACCCTTGATTGATCACACAATCATGTCCCACTCCCTAGCCCAAGCCAACACCGCGCCACGCGCCTCCCGTTTCACGGCACCGCCGCCCCACCTGACCCACGTGTGTGTCTCACCGCCGTCGCCAACCCCCTTGGCCGCTGATTCGCGACCGCAGAAGAAGCACGCACAAGCGCTAACAAGGGTTAGTATCCACCCACCCCGCGCCCGATTCGGCGCAAAGTGGGATAGACACCCTTGATTGATCACACAATCATGTCCACTCCCTAGCCCAAGCCAACACCGCGCCACGCGCCTCCCGTTTCACCGCACCGCCGCCCCACCTGACCCACGTGTGTGTCTCACCGCCGTCGCCAACCCCCTTGGCCGCTGATTCGCGACCGCAGAAGAAGCACGCACAAGCGCTAACAAGGGTTAGTATCAACCCACCCCGCGCCTGATTCGGCGCGAAGTGGGATAGACACCCTTGATTGATCACACAATCATGTCCACTCCCCACCCCAAGCCAACACCGCGCCACGCTCCTCCCGTTTCATGGCACCGCCGCCCCACCTGACCCACGTGTGTGTCTCACCGCCGTCGCCAACCCCCTTGGCCGCTGATTCGTGACCGCAAAAGAAGCACGCACAAGCGCTAACAAGGGTTAGTATCCACCCACCCCGCGCCTGATTCGGCGCGAAGTGGGATAGATACCCTTGATTGATCACACAACCATGTCCACTCCCCACCCCAAGCCAACACCGCGCCACGCTCCTCCCGTTTCACGGCACCGCCGCCCCACCTGACCCACGTGCGTGTCTCACCGCCGTCGCCAACCCCCTTGGCCGCTGATTCGCGACCGCAAAAGAAGCACGCACAAGCGCTAACAAGGGTTAGTATCCACCCACCCCGCGCCTGATTCGGCGCAAAGTGGGATAGACACCCTTGATTGATCACACAATCATGTCCACTCCCTAGCCCAAGCCAACACCGCGCCACGCGCCTTCCGTTTCAGGGCACCGCCGCCCCACCTGACCCACGTGTGTGTCTCACCGCCGTCGCCAACCCCCTTGGCCGCTGATTCGCGACCGCAGAAGAAGCACGCACAAGCGCTAACAAGGGTTAGTATCCACCCACCCCGCGCCTGATTCGGCGCAAAGTG
>LGRX02033463.1:0-55854 GCA_001247695.2 Cymbomonas tetramitiformis
TGAGGGTGAGGTTTTTCGGGTTGTCCCAGAATCGCGTGTCGTTGGGCTTGTCAGCGAGCGCTTCGCATATATATGGGTACAGCATGAGCATGAAGGTTCGCATGCGCCCTTGAAACCTGGCGGGGACTTTTGTTTTTGCTTCTCTGAGGCTGCACGCACGGGTGCCCCCCTTTGCCACATAAAACCCCTCCTCCACGAAAGGGAGCAGAGGCAGCAGCGTGGTCAGACTAAGCGGAATTTCCTCCTGGTCATTGACTGAATAGATCTTCACGCTCTCCTCACCCGTGTCCTGGTCAACGACCGTTCTGTGTCTGCCTTCGAGCGCACTCGGGAAGGGCTTCCGAACCGCGTTCGCAAGTTTGGAGATAACCCCGTGCTGGGTGTTAATCAGGTCCGCCAGTAGCGGTCCAGATCCTGTGAGCAAGACTTGGTGTTCACGTAGCACCGCAAGTTGCCGGGCTGTGCAGCACCTGTCGAGTTCCCCAGTTCTGACCGTACCGTCCACCTGTCCCTGTCTGCGGTTGTAATGATACCTGACCAGCCCCCTCGTGGTGGCACTAAGTTGAGAGGTCTGCTTGACATGGAAGGCCTCACTTTCCCTGAACACCTCTCTCGGCCTTTCTCGAAGGTCTTCCCTGGTGGCGGTGGCCATCTGCAGGGCGCTCGCCACACTTTGTGCGTACGTGGCCAGCAGTGGTGTGTGCCCAAGCCCGTAGGAGGTTTTCGGGAGTGCCGTGTAGCAATTAGCGGTGCCTCTTGGCAATCCATTAAGGAGCTTGTATGCCCCACCGATAATCGCGTCTAGGTCCTCGATTTCCTTGGTAGAAAAAATCCCTAAGGGAAGGGCATATCTTAGCTGTCCTATAATTGCCGAGCGGAGGACTTCCTCCTGCTGTCCGCTCGTCAGGGGGGAGTGGAGGAGCGCCTGTATCCTTTCCCTTGCCTGCAGAAAGGAGGCTTGCTTTTGGACCGTCCAGTCCCCCGAGAGGGCCACTTGTATCCCAAGGTACTTGTATGGGTCATCCGGGTGGAGGTACGGGAATCCATGCTTGCCTACCCTGGGGGTGCGCATGGTGACATCCTCGTATGTCTCCTCAGGGATTGGAGACCCTTTTTCGTCCGTTCCCGTGATTCCGCATTTGGTCTTGTTGATTCGAAGTCCACTCCAGTTGGAGTAGAGCTCCAGCTTCCTGACTTGCGCTGCCAGTTGCGTTGCCGACTCCGCGATCAGGGCGAGATCGTCCACGTATGCCGCCGAGGAAGTGCGAATTGGTTTGTCCGAATCCGTGAGGCGGTGCAGATACCCCTTGTTGCCCGCCTTGAGCCAGCGTAGTAGGGGTTCCAAATAGAGAATAAAGAGAAGGGGGCGCAGCGAGTCTCCCTGCACTAGTCCCCTTTTGACCATGAGGGGCTCCGAGCTGTGGTGCTCTATCTTTGAGGCCATCCTAAAAGGTGACTTGTGTGCCTCCCCCCCGTAGAGGTCTGCCACCACTCTGACCGCGTCCTCCGGGATCCCCAGGTACTTCATGGTGTGCTGGGGTCTGTCATGCTCCACCGACCCGTAGGCGTTCTCGAAGTCCACGTAGAGAACATGCAGTTGGCTGTGGGACAGTTTGCTGTCCTCGATAACATGCTGCAGTCGAAGGAGCTGGTTGATCGTGCTTCTGTGTTTCCTAGAACCCATCTGCTCTTGGCTGTGGATACTGTTTACCTCGCAGAACGTGGATAGAACATCCGTGACCATTGCCGTATAAAGCTTGAGAATTGTGCGGAGAAGCCCTATGGGCCTGTAATTGGAAAACACAGAGGTGTCCCCTTTCTTATGTAGGTAGACGAAGGTGCCCGACTTCCATGTGCCTGGGGTTATCCCCGCTTTCCACATCGCCCTCATGAGCGAGAAGAGAAATTCGTGGAATTCCTCCGGCATAGCCTTGAGGATTTCATTTGGTACCGCATCCGGGCCGGCTGCCTTCCCGTTGGGGAGCCGTTTGACAATTTGTCTGTAGAGTTCAATAGTGAGCCTGCTCCCCAGCTCCGTCTTCCTCGGTCTTTGCCCCGGTTTCATGCCATCCGGGGCTTCCGCCGCCAGCCATGGCATCTCTTCGTCCAGTTGGTCCGTCCTGGGGTGTTCGAAGCAATATGGGTCCGAGTGGGCCATGTGCCCCGAAAAGGCCTCCGCGGTGGCCACCGCCCCGACTGCCAATTTGTTGTTTCTGTCCCATATCCCCAAGGTTCTTCCTTTCGGGAGTGCGTCGCGGTCTCTGAAGACGAACCTGTGGGCTGACTTTTTCATGCGATAGTAGTTACTACGGAATTTCTGGACAAATGTCTCCCAGGTTTCGGCTTTGTGGGCTTTGATAACGGACTTGGCTTCCTGCCTGAACCTGCGCATCTCAGACTCCGCCCACCAGTGGGGGTCTTCCGGCTCCGCACACGTGTCAGGTCTGCCCTTCGCCGTGTCCCGTGGCTCCGCCATGGCTTCCTCTAGCAGTGCCGCGCTGGGGGTTTCCCCTGTTGCCCTCTCTATCGCAAGCATCTCCTGTAGGACCGCCGCTGCCTTCAGCGCTTTATCACGCTTCCTGAATTTAGCTTTTGGTAGTCTGACCCCTGTGTTGGGGTCCCTGGTGACCTTGGGCTTGCACTTGACGGTTTCAAGGGGGATCTCCACGGCCCGCATGGCTTGCTGAAGGACCCCATCAACTGCCTTCCCGGCCTCATCAATTCTTTCCCTGGCGTCCGGGCTTCCCCTCTCCGCCGCGTCGACCGCGTTTTCGATCACTGTCTTGAATTCATTTTCCCTGAGACTCGGTTGGAGCGCCGAATCTATTGCCGCCTTCATTGAGCGTTGCAAGGCTTTGGAGATCGGGAATTGATATTTCGTGATCGGGTCGGGTTTCGCCTGCTCTTCCACTATCGGTGTGGTCGTGTGAAGCTTCCACAGCGGCACCGCCCCCACTGCCGCTTGGTGGTCGCTGCAGTGCCTGTGTGCCCTGGTGTCGATCGGGTGCCGTTCGTCAGCGATCCGCTGAAGCTCTTCTGACGCTAACCACCCATCGATTTTGTGGTCTCCAAACGTGGGTCCTTGCGGGCAGCTGATCTCTGCAAGGCCCGCCCGGTCAGACATCTCTCTCCATGCACGGTGTTCTATCCCGTCTTGCTCTCTGGGGATCTCCGCGACGTTGAAGTCTCCCCCCACCACCATGTGCTCCCCCTTCCTGGAAGCCACTGCGGCCTCTCGGGCTATGTAATCGCGGATACACGTCCTGACCACCGCTTCTTCCGGGTGGGGAGGGTTGTAGACACCGAGCACGTGCACCTTCACGCCGCTTGGCAGCATAATAACTACATGCTGTAAATACCCTTTCGCGTATCTGGGGACTTCACGGTTAGCGCGCACGTCCGTCCTGTCGTAGGGGCGTCTGAGGGCTAGGACCACCCCCCCTCTGTATGAAGTACCATCCGCCCCCCTCCGCTGGATTCCATGGCACGGCGCTGAGTGCCAGGCGCTGTAACCCAGACCTTGGAGTTTTTTTGGTCCCATGGGGCCCGCCGCCTTTGTTTCTGTGAGAACCAGCACGTCCGGCTGGTGTTCTTCGCAACTCCTGGCGAGGTCATAGTACGCGTGGTCGCTTCCTCTGATATTCCAGGTCATCAGGGACAGCCTACCTTCCTCCCCCACATCTGGTGGGGGTGTTTGATTCTCTTTATCGCTGTGGTGATTTGGTTCATTTTTAGATTCTCGTGCACTATTGCCCCAGCTGCCAAGTACGGTCTTTGCGCCTGCCCTATGCTGTCTCTTCTGCTGAGCTGGCGCCTGTTCACTTCCCGTCACTTGTTGTAGTGGCCTGAGCACTGCCCTTTTGCCGGGTACTCTACTGCTCCCGCTCCGGGTGCCGGCCTGGCCTTCCGCGTGTTCCTCCTGCTTGGTGGCGATTTGCATGACGATTCTGTGTTGTTTTGCCACCCTATTGTTTGGCGTTTTCCCAGTGCCCCCAGCGGCTCTGTGCGCCGCCCTTGGCCAGGTTGACTTCTCTGGGGATTTCGTCCAGTCGCACCATGCTGCCGCCATCACCGCGACCCAGACCCCACACTGAAAGTCATCGTACTGAGTACGGAGTTTGGTGCACGTGATTTCGGTAGGGACCCCCTGCCTTGTCCTTCTCTCTGCCCACTTTCGGGTGGCGTCCAGCAGCTCCGCATGCCCCCTCGCTCCTTCCCGTGGGTTGGGTCCGTAGGAGTCAAAGAGGTGCACGTGGGTGCCCCCCCCTTCCCCGGCCTGTTGGTCAAAGAAGAGGGCCCTCCAGTGCTCTCCGTCACACAGCGGCTGGTACGCGAACCTCCCGTTCGCGAGTAGGCCATCGATCCCATCTCTGGCCAGAAGTTTGGAGAGGAATTTGTGCTGGTTCATCTCCTCCGGCGGAGTCTGGTCAATTGTGTGAAGGTACCTGCTGAGTTGCACATCCGATACACGTCCCTCCACCGTGTAGAGGCCCCCCTCCTCTTGGGGGTTCGCGCCCCGTGTCTGGTTCCTTGGGGGGGGCCGCTTTTCACCCCCCCCACCGCTAAGGGGGGGGGTGGAGGGTTGATCTGTAGCTTCCCCTCCTCTGCGAGACTTCCTGTTCTTGTCCCTATCTTCGAGCTCTTTCCTGACTTTCCGCAGCATGCCGACCGGAACAAAAACACAGTTGCTGTTCCTCCCCGCAAAATTCCTGCGGAGGGAGGTCCTCCCTGCAGCGCTATTGACATAGAAGAGGCTTCCCCCGTCCATCGCCTCTCTCCAATACCATTTCCCCCTCTTGTGCATCCAGGGTGTGTTCTTCCTTTGATTCCTCCAAACCCAGACTTCTGGGCCTTGGTGTGAGTACACAATCCCCCCTGAGGCAGAGTCGCTTAGTTGCGTTCGTGTTATTAAGATTCTAATCCCGCGGTGAGTAATAGCCAAGATTCCCATCGTTACGAGGCATGCTGAAATAGGTAGTGTGTGCTGCCGGTCCATTACGAGTTTAAAGTGTCCCGGGAGCATGAGACACGGTGACAGGAAGTGCAGCAATCTGCCAAATTTGTCGAACTCTTCTTCCCTTGGGTGGTCACCCTCTGTTATCAGATCGGGGGTGTGATCACAAGAGGCTGTTAATACAAATAAGCAATAGGTTTCATTGTTCTGCAGGTATTTATCATATGTCCTATAGCCACTGCGTCTCCCTGGCCAGCGCGTGCCGGGAGGCGTCATCTTGTGCCCCCTCCAGGCTGTGCCTCCACTAGGTGTGCTCGCCTGCCTGCATTCTGCATCTCCGTCTACCCTCGTCCGGTGCCTGGTCTCGGCCCATCGTCTCGCATCAGATTCTGTGTGCCTGTGGAGGGGTTGCATTATACCGGTCAGATCACCATCCTGGCAAGATGGCCAAGCATTCAGAACTGGCAAGGGAGCACTGACCTGAGCCCTGAGCTCGTCGAGGCGCTTTAGTGCCGCCCTGCCGTCAGGGTTGTCAAACTCCTGTGGAATTGCGGGGCCTGTCTCAGGCCTCCCATACTGCCGAGGGTCCTTGCCCAGGGCCTCCGCCAGGGGCCTCGGCTGGGCAGTGGGCTGGGAGGCACCCGGCTGTTGCTGGAGCTGTGTGCCCCACTGTGGGTACAGCCCCTGCGCCGGGTGCGAATATTGGGCCTGTGGCGGCCCCAATGGCACCTGGTGCGGCAGCTGCAGCGGGGCTGCCGGAGGGGGCTGCAGCTGCTGGGGCTGTTGCTGTTGGCCCAGGTAGCTCTGCCCCCCTTGAGGCATCAGCTGGACCCCGTGCTGCAGCAGCCCCGTGACCTGCCCAGACAGCTGGGTGATCGCTGACATCTGCCTGTCCGAGGCTTGCACCTGCTGGCTTACCACCTCGGTGAGAGCCTTCACGGAGTCGGCCAGCGACGCTAGTTCGCCGCCCGCCCGAGGAGCCTGCGCTGCTGGCGGCTCCGGTGGTAGCTGCCTGCCGTACCCCTGGTCCTGCGCAAACAGCTGGGTCGGCTGTACCTGACCGTAGTATGAGCCTTTGGCTCCTTTGCCCTGCCCCTTTCCCGCGTATCTGGGCCTCTGTCTCGGGGGCTGCTGTGGGCTTCGTTGGGTCATCCACCTGGACCTCGGGCTGCAGGCGATGTGAAACTTTACGTTCCCGATGTGGAAGAACATACGGTTCGTGGTGCGATGCGAGACTGCCTCGTATGTGGCAGCCTCCACCGTTACCCAGTACCTGCAGGCCTCCCTGCTGTCCCTGTCCGGGAGCGGTTGGGCGAGAGTGATGAGTTCCCCCACCCCCCTTTCTGATGGGGGGGAGGGAACCGGAAATACCTCGATGCCTGTCTGCGACCGCAGCTCCCGCTTCGCTGCAGAGAGGACCTGTTCCACCCTGTCTGCAGAGTGCCAGTGTCTGCCTTCCGGTGGCCTGGCAACCACCTCCAGTTCCCACTCCTGGAACTTTGTGATATCTGCGGTGGAGGAGTATTTGTGCACTGTGACTGGGTGCCCATAGAACTCATATGGGAGACCCAGCCGCAGTGCCCTGTCAGCCTCGTCCACTCGCGAGAACACCACGATGGCGACGTCCAGTGCTGTCGCCCTGGCCTCCTCCCAGTGTGGCCTTCCCTTACCGATGTAAACAATGTTTCGGGCTCCCCCCTCGAGCACCACTCCCGCCGAGATGCTGTTGGCCACTTCAGCCACACCCTGCCCAACCAGCCCGACGGACTGCAGGATGACCGTGCGGTCGGCTGGGAGCGAGTCCCTGTCCTGCTTCATTGGGCACCTGTGCACGTCCCTGGCGACACTGGCTTTGGGGGTGCCCACTGCCCCGTGCTTCCAGCGGTCGGCATAGCCCCACGGAGGTGGCTCCAGTGGCACCGCCGGGGCACACCGTTCGTCTACCAGGGCAATGGCTGCGTGAAGCGGGTCAGTGAATGTCGCCCTCAGGGTGCCCTGCCAAGGGGACGTGACGCTGATATCCCCCTTGGCGGGGCAGCGGCCTGTGTTCCACAGTCTTTCCTGGAGTTCCGCCAGGAGCAGCTGTTGGAACCTGCGAGTGTCCCCGTCTCCTGTGTGCGCCAGACAGGTGTAGTCAATGGCCGGGGGCACCGTCATGTTCCACACGGAGTCGTACTGCCCCCCTGGAGCGCCTCCTGTGCCGAAGATGGTGTGCAGTGGTTCCCCTGCCGGGTGTTCAAAGAGGTCTTGTGCGGTCAGGGCCCCCGCTGCGGGAGTTTGCCCAGGGTGCACCTGTCCCTGTAACTTCTCCCCCGCTTCCGCGAGATGAGCCCAGAGAAGCCCTGCTTTGAGCAGCACAGGTGCCTGTGAGATGTATTCCACCACCTCTGTCGTCAATGGGAACAGCCCCGTGGGCACGGGCGCCGTCTGGGGAAGTTCCTGTGGTGGCGCTGCTTCATGTCCCGCCGCCTGCCTTGGGTCCCGCTCAGCGAGTCCCGGTTCAACTTCCATTTCCTGCGGATCGTGGTGGTAGTGTGCTTCCCCCCCCCCGTCCTCAGGTGTCTGGCCCGCGTTTCCTCCCCTTGATGTTCCCTTCCAGGGGAGAGGCTCATGTCCCCTAGGAAAGGTGCGGAACCTCAACAGGGATGTGTCGTCGGTCAGAGTTCTTCTCGTGAGGAGCTCTCTGTCCGGGACTCTCGGGACCACTTCCTTCCCTGTAAACAGCTCGTCAATAATGACCTGTCGTCCTGAAATGCACGGCACCCTAGCAGTTGGGATGCTCCGGGTGGGGTGCAGTCCGCTGTCGCGGAAGTTCACCTGACTCTCCCCCGTCCTCTGTAGCTTGGGCCCTGGTTCTTCGGTCTCTTGCTCGCTGACTGCCGAAATTTCTCCAGTTGCAGACGCCATTGTATTGTCTCCGAAAGTTTGCCGCGCCAGGGAGTGAGGATGTTTTCGAATTTGAAGTGCCCCGTTTGTAGGGCTCGCAGCCCGTGCGTAGTGCGCGGAAGAGTGTCGTCCCTTCTCGCGTCGGTTCACGTGGCAACCGTCACCTTCGCTGTCACTCTTCTGATCATGAGGAGAGCGTAGTGAGTCCTTGCATCGGATCGAAGGGTCAGATTCTGTTCCGCCATCTGCGCTGGTAAGATCCACGGTGCCCCTTTGTTCTACATGCGCCGTTCGCCATTGCGGTTCACTGGGCCCGTGACAGGGGTGTCGGAGAATCCGAATCTTTTTCTCCAGACCCCTTGAATCCTTGGGCCTTTGGGTCAGCATTGGTGCCCTTCCCTCAGGTGTCGCGAGGCGAGGTTTGTGCGCGGCGCAGGCGGGCCCCATTCCCCCGTGCCGGACTCCTATGTGAGCGCTCGGGGTCTTAACCCCTTCAGTTTCCGTCCCCTGGGCGTGGGCACGCTCTGCGATACCGTCGTTTGCGCTGGTCCTTCGGGTTTCTCCCCTCGGCCGTCTCATTGGTGGGGGTATTTTCTCGTAGCACAGTGTCTTCTTCCTGGGCTCACGGAGGAGTTTCGCGAGTCTCGGAGTTTTTTCCTGTGGCTCCACTAATCCCAGCGGTGTCCTCGTGATCCCCCGGCCCTGGGGGACAACGTGACTTGCCCCTGTTTTTGTGGGTGTCTGTTGTTCCTGGCCCGCACTCGCGAACGGCTTGCCCTCCGGGGCGTCACTGTTCGTCCGGGACCGCTTGTCCCCCGTGGCTCCGCTTGTTAAGTTTTGCGATCGCCGTGGGGCACCCCCCAATCTTGGTTTGGTGCGCAGGATATTCGTGCGCAGGTCTTGCAAGTCCCTTGGGCATCCCTCTCGGGCAGCATGCCCTCGCGGACAACATGGCGTCCACTCGGGTGCCAATCGAATTCGCCTGCTGCCTGTCCGGTCGGGTGTGTGTTCCCTTAAGCTCACGTAGCTCTCCCGGGGGGATTCAGTATCTCCCGGATACTGCACGGGGCATCCTTCCCCGGCTTCATGCGGGTCGAACTGCCCCTTCTCAGCTCCGGGCCATCCCGTGCACGCGACATGTCGTTTTTGGGCCTGCCCACCTGTCCATGACCGCACGGTGGGCTTGGAGGTTATCACTTCGGTCGACCCCCCGTTGGAACATTGGGCTGAATACGGGTTGGTCCTGTCCCTTTTGGCGGTCCAATACGAGAGTTCGTCCCCCACAGGGACGCCTGGTTCCCTGGCCCTCTGGCTGTCTGCCCTAGTAGCGTTGTTATAATCGCACCCAGTATGCTTGCGCATGCACGATTCTCTGACTCTCGAGGGGGGCGTGTATCTTGGTTGCCGTATCGCCTGCCTTTCGTGAGGGTCGGTTGTACCGTCGGTGTTGTCCGTTACTCGGAATGTTTCTCTCTTCTGGTTGATACAGAGGGAAGGCGTGTATCTATCATCTCGATACGGATCTCCTCCTTGCTGGTGGGCTTTGTGAATGTGATTAATAGTGCTGCCCCTCCTCACAGGGGGAGGGGAGTTATCGCGATAATCGGTAGCGTGGCTGGCATTAGCCCTCCCCTCCCCGGGGGGACAATACCCGTTCAAAGCATTCCTCGCCCATGAAGGGGCTCTGTTGTCGGGAGTTGCGGAATTGCGGAGGTGCGTTCCCCTGTCTACGTTAGGTATTCTGGGTTTGGCGCTGGCAGGCCATGTCCTAATTGCAGGCCTGGGTCCTTTTTCATCGAACCACGGGGGACTGGCTTCCGCTCCCCGTGACCCGGGGACTCCTACTCTAGCCCACTTCCAACGGGCCCCCCTTGGGGTCGGTCCTCTATCGAGCATGTGGCCCCTCCAGACGGGGGGGGAGTTGTGGTCAACAGCTTCTGCTGTAGCGAACAGCGGGCCCCTAGTCCCCAAAGTGTCAGCCTTATTGATGTTTTTGTTTGCCCACGGTGGGTCCCTTTCAGGTGCACTCCGGAGTGCCGGCTCGGTGAAAGACGTGATGTTTGCTGCTGCCTGCAGACCGGGTCCCTTGCCGTTTCTCCGCAGGGAGCTGGCAACTGCTCTCCGTGGGC
Organism: Cymbomonas tetramitiformis; assembly: GCA_001247695.2. NCBI lineage: Eukaryota > Viridiplantae > Chlorophyta > Pyramimonadophyceae > Pyramimonadales > Pyramimonadaceae > Cymbomonas > Cymbomonas tetramitiformis. The sequence goes on from LGRX02033463.1 coordinate 9,970, forward strand.
CGGAGAAACAAGTTCCAGCCCCCCTTCCGCGGGCCCTCTCTGGGGTCGGTCTTACTCCCGGTCTGTAGGTGAGTCTGAAGGGTCGCGGTGCCTGGAGGTTCTCTCCCTCGATGGGCTGCCGGGCAGTGTCAAGTGCCCGCTCGGGGTCTGCTTTATTCACCACTATCTTTCCTCCCAACCGGGAGTTCTCGCCTGGCGAGGTGCCGTGACCGCGTGTCGATGCGGTGGGGCTCGAGTGGGAAGGAGGGACGATGACGGTTGGCACTGCCTGCGGACTGGGTCCCTCGCCGTTTCTCCGCAGGGAGCTGGTGACCGCTCCCCGTGTCCCGGGGATGCACGTCCCAGCCCCCCTTCCGCGGGCCCTCTTAGGGGTCGGTCTTACTCCCAGTCCGTAGGCGTGTTCCGTCCTATTGTCTGATGCGGGCTCACGGTACAAAATGCAGGTGTGTGTTTGACGGATGTCACCACGGGACGTACACTCCTGCAAGTCAGTAAACGATGAAAGTTTATTAAAAGAGTTTACCAGGCGCAAGTCCCAGCGCGGATGAGTCCTGCTGTCTACACAATGCAGGATAGAACCAGCCAGTCCCTCAGGGACGCCGGAAGTTGCGAGTCCCTGACCACGGCCGCGATGTCCGGGGGCGGAGGGCTGTGCACCCTGGCGGACTCCTTTGCCCTGATGTGCAGGAAGACCAATTTGGTGTCTGCCCTGAAAGGGCAGTCGAGCTGCCGCTGGAACACCAGTTCCTCCTCTGTCGGCGTGCTGAGTGCACAGGGGCGCTCCACCTGTTGCCCCCCCCCTGTGAACCACCTGCGCCGCAGCACCTGCTCCCGGAGGACGTGCCCCCGCGGAAGGGACCTCCCCAGACGTACAAGATGGTAGTCCGGGGAGAACTGTATCGCCCAGTCCTGCGAGAGGATGCTTTTGAGCTGTGGTGAGGCCCGGATGGCTCGTCCCAACGGGGTGCTCGCCGCTCCTGCCAACCCGAGAAGCCTCTTCTGGTAAGACCCCGGGAGGCCTCTCCGCAGGTCCACATCGAGGTGCCTGGCGACAACCCCCCTTAGGGTCCGGACTTCGTTGCTGAGCCCGTCCAGGTTCCCCTCTCTGCAAAAGTACTGGAGCCCCAGCCCCTGTACTATGTCGGCCATAGTGGCCGCCGCCTCCAGTTCCTGCAGCGATGAGTTGGGCAGTGTCGCTAGTGCTTCCCTCCTGCGAACAAAACCTCTCCAGCGGACCACTGCCACGAGGGTGGCCGCCGGCCACCTTGCCGCTTTCCTGCGGAGGGTCCCGCGCCTCCGCAGGATGGCAAGGAACGAGACCACCGCGATGGCCACGGTCCAGGACGCCCACGATGTCCCCGCCTGTCCCGCCGCCCGCGGCTCCGTCTGCTCCAGCGTGAACCTGCGACGCTGCCTGTAGTGCCTCCTGCGCGGCGGGAGGGCTCCAGACCCCGATGCCCTGCTCAGGTGCCTGGTGTACGCCCCCTGCCGCGTCCCCCAGAACGTTGCCGCAAGCCTCATACGGCAGGCCCAGATGTGGGAGCCCACCGCCGCCCGGATGGAACCTGCACGGGCGTATAGCGTTCTCCAGTCGTCCGGGCCTGTCCTCTCCCCCCATCTTGGTCCCTGGAAAGGAGATGCCGGCCCCCCCAGGCTGGGGACCGTGAGAGTGAAAGGGGCAAACTGCCTCGTTGGGTGTTGCGCCCAATGCAGTGGCCTCCCCTGTCTGGTGGCCAGCGCCTGGCGGAGCTCGCTTCCCGGGAGCTCCTGCTGCTCCCGCAGCAGGTTCTCGAAGATGCCTGGTCCTTCTTCCTGCGCCCCCTCCTGACGCAGCTGCAGCCCTGGGATGGTGCTCTCGAGCGCTTTCCGGGTGCCCGCGTTGATGATGGAGACCATCTTCACCTGCGTAGAAGGCTGAAAGAGGAGAGTACGGGTAAAAGGAGAGTTGTCCTGCGGAAGGGGAAGAGGGTTTGTAGTTAGTGTCCCGTCTGGTTGAACTAAGACAGGAAGGCGACGGGTGGGAAGGTCGGGTCGCGCGCTGTGTCGGCCTCCACTGGGCTCGTTCGGCTCCTCCGGTATTTTCCCTGCATGATTTTTCAAAAAATATATCTACCCTCGCACACAATACTACGTAATTTACAAATAAAATTAATATTGTCAGTAAAAAACGATTTTTTTGCCCGTTGGGGTGCATCCTCCCGTCGCTGTACCTTCTCAAGTTGATGAATTATAGTCGCACTGAGATGGGCGCATGCGCATCCCCACATTATGTGGCGTCAGTATGGTTTGAGGCACGCAACACACCTTACTGAACTTCGGGGCAGCAGCGCAACGTTCAGGCACACATAAATGTGTCTCCCTCAACTTGGAAATAGATGAAATGGAATCACTCGTTGACTGTATTATGCTTCACGAGTTATCATATGTAATTTGTATAGCATTGAGCGAATTGTATATAACAACGAAATACAATCGCGCACACTATATGAAGTGTCACGACTGCACATTCTTCTCTCCTGCAATTTCTGACAATCCAGAGACGCCGAACCGATATCACAGGCCCTCTGATGCCGGTCCGTGGTATGCAGCACTCGGCCTGTAATGGAGATCATAATGGAGATTTGGCAATGGCCATATTCATCGTGGCAATAGTCTGGTATGACAATGCTGCCTTATGTAGAGCTGAACCATACATTTATATGATGCATGCGCACACGCAGGTGAAACAGGAGGAGCCGTCTCATCCAGAGCTGAAGGGAACGAATGGGAAGATGCTCGACTTACTGCTGAGCAACCCGGAGTACGTGACACTTCCGGAAAGCAGTCGTAGCGGCGATGATATGGATGCGTGCTCTGCAAACCTGGCAGAATGGCAAATCCTGCTCGACTTGACCATTTCATGGAGCATGGATGCCCTGGTGGATAGCGGTGCATTGATGGCCGGTGTAAGCAACAACGTTGTTGCCGAATATCTAATGCCGAAGTTGGATCCAGCGCGCTTTCGGTGAGTGCAATACGCCATAAACAGCAAATGAAAGCATCCGGACGGACCTTGTTCCAAATTGCTAATGCGGTGTGTAATATCAGCATGCGTGATGATGCCCTTCTAGCCAGCGTCATATATTTCCTCTCACGGTCACTGAGGAGAGTAAGTATCCTCGTCTACTACAATATATCGGACTCTTCTAATTAAAGCTTGATATTAAGCTAGCGACGAGCATATCTACCTACTAGACACGTGGTAAGTTCGTTAGCGTAAATCAGCGTTAATTCCCAATCAGCTAACGTTGCACGATTGCCCATAATTCGTCAACATGTAAGGATGTCCTTGCAGATCGGAACTTCTCTGGCGGTGCTTCACCCACCGCACCCAAGAGGTTGGTTTGGCTCAAGAGGGATATATGCACAATAATGCATGCAAGCAGTTGATTATGTCCAGCACACCCCCTTTGTTATATTTCTGGAAAGTCCTGGGGGATGGTAATGCATGCTTTCGAAATTATATAGCGGGCGGGGCTGGCGGTGGGGGGCGGGGGATGCAAAGCAAAATTGGATCACATACTGATGTATCTTGGCAACGAAGGAACCATGCTTAAGTGGTTCCTTGACACACGCTGATGTGTCTCGACAAAGAACCACTTAAGTGATGGAGGGTATGTAAGAGTCCTATTGCCGCTGGCAGATCAATTAGTTCCTCGCGCATTTTCCCTCCCTTGTGGTGCAGTGCATACCTATGCCTCTGGCTTGAAGCCCGGAAGGATGTGTGCATACCACATGCAATGTGGTCTTCTCAAGAAAGCAAGCTGGCTGCTTATCATGTGATCACTATCGGATGCCTTTATGTTTGGCACAGGCAGATATTGCGTTGTGGCAATCTAGGGTTGACGAATACTATTTATCATATGAGACACAGCATGGGTTTGCCTCCGTGCAGTTATCTTTGAATGACCGCTTCCGCCATATTCCGATATGATGAAAGGCATAATTATCTGATGTGCGGAGGCGGAAATCCATGAGATGGCACATTCTTTGTGTCACCAGTTTCCAGTCACTTAGGTCGGTATTATTCATCAACTCTGGTGTACTATAGCGTGTCATCCGTGTGTGCCGGACATTGAGGTTTACTACAGCGTGTCATCCGTGTGTGCCAAACATTGAGGTTTACTACAGCGTGTCATCCGTGTGTGCCAAACATTGAGGTTTACTACAGCGTGTCATCCGTGTGTGCCAAACATTGAGGCATCCGATAGTAAACACGGACCGCTACTTACTACGTGGCGCTTCTCCCGGCGCGAACGGGGCACGCAAGGCGATTCATGGATTTACGATTCACGGATATAGCCTCTCACAATATATGTCGTACCCACTTACGTCTGCATCAATTTGTTATATCAAGACTGTAAATATGAAAGTGTGTCATATTTCTTTGTCACAGTTGACATACTGAAGGATGTCGGTCGTCAGATATCAAGATGCTAATCACAATTACGACTGACTAACACAGTGACATGGCATACGTGCGTGTGATGGTTGTCGTACATCTCATTCCGTATGTCACTATCGTGATTGTCCACATACTCACCCATGTCACTTCACCATCAACTGCTACAGCGCCGTCATCTACAGTGACTGCATGTTCTAGATCAACAGTATGGTTTGCCATCTGCTGAGCACGTGTAGACAAAGGCGGCAGAGCCATCACTAGTACTGACGTGTCACACTATGACGGAAAGTAGGACTAAACAATGCAGTTAGATTTATCAAAGCCCTGAATCAAACATCTGTAGACTGCACCAGGCAAGTCGGATATCATGATAGAAACTGGTCCCTTCACTCACTTCCTTCTGAACTTTTGCATCAACATCATGGTACGTGACAGTACTCAGTCATGAACCGACTTTAAACTGCATATTGCAGGGTCAGCGTGTGTTTAGCTCATGAACTAACGTGCTTGTCTGGATCTGAACCGCCATGTGCTGTACTGACGATTATACGTCCTGATAGCGCACTTGCTTTTGTGTATATTTTCTCTTATCACAGAGTAGGCTTTATTTGATACATGGTTACTATTTACTGTGCAAGGCATGCTGTGTATAGTTGAGAGTCAGATTTGGTATCAACTCGTCATGCAGCGCTCCCCAACATCTTGATTTACCCCCATGTTGGTATTGATGCCCTTTGGGTCCTCCCAACACCCATATCACCACCATCAGTCATTTTAATTTATCATGTCACTTTACTTTTAGTCACGTGGTTGTTTATTATTCGTCAATTTTGTGGTGCCATAATCTTTATCATTTGTGTCAGGTTTCATACAACATCGTCATCATGTGTGTACTTCCGAGGTTTGGCCAATCTGACGATTGCCTTCCCTCGACCGGCTGTTTGCACACAAGTCGATGACTGGGATTATAGCGACATTTATTTGGCCAATCTGACGATTGCCTTCCCTCGACCGGCTGTTTGCACACATGTCGATGACTGGGATTACAGCGACATTTATTTGGCACGGTCCTGATTTTTAGAGTGTTGTAAACGTACACCCCACGTTACGAACATTTATGCGCACCATACTTATATAGTGGCGTGTGCTTTTGGCACGTGTTTACTTCGTGTACGGAATGAGCTACTTGATGAAACATTGAGATATCGGTGCCCATGTCTGCCCTGATGTTGTTTTGTTCTGGGATTGGTCAGAGCACTCGTGGCGTTACACCCTGCATGGTCAAATTGCTGGCCTTCCCCGCTCACGGCAGTGATTGATGCTGTCCTGATGTCTACTATAGGATTTTCCTGACAGCCCTCCTAGGAGTCCCAATGCAGGCCTGGGCTATCGCCTAGCCTTCTTCGGACTGAGATGCCTGCTGACCGATAACATTCCCACGGCATGGGGTACCTCATGCCGAATAGGGCAGGTTTCATGTTTTACTATCATATTTGCACAGTATAGTATTATGAGACGCACACGGTACCGATAACCGCTTCCGACACACAACGACATATGCAGAGGCATTTGTGTGTTTGAGGAATGTCTCCCAGCGCCTACTACTTTATCTGTGAGTGTGTATACAGTTTACGTGTATGCCACGGGCTCCCGTACACTTCACGGTAGGATGTATTCACAAAATAATCGTCCGACAATGGTAATGCAGTGGCTGCTTTGGCGGGGCAACTCGTAGGACACTACTGTATCAATCTGATTTAGGCCTTAGGCTTAGACGTCTGTAATCGAACTTAAAAGATTGCCGTCTGTAATCGAACTTAAAAGATTGCCGTCTGTAATCGAACTTAAAGTGAGAGGGCACTTAAAAGATTGCTGGTGGTACACAGCGGAGTTGTGTACTTCGACCTGGAGTGTCGGAAGGAGTGGATGGTGCGTGATATCCATGGGCGATGCGTGCCTCTGCAAGCCTCCCCCATCCACGAGCAACATGCCTTCGTCTATTATGACGAGTCGCGATGCAGAGGTGCCGATCTCAAGCTCCGGCCCAACACCGTCGCCTTCGTCACCATCGCCCAAAAGATGTGCAAGGACAAGCTGATGCAGGCAGCGGGGCGGCTTCGCCTCCTCGGAAAGGGCCAGTCCCTCGTTCTCATTGGCAGCAAAGAAACTTCTCTCCAAATCGGAGTCATCGCTGCTCTAGCTGATATTGGTGACATCACGTCGAAGCATGTGCTTCAGTGGGTCATGTACAACACTGTACGCGCCACCGCGCATGGACTATCAGAGTGGGCTGTCCAAGGCATGTACTTTGCCATGTCAGCCAGCAACCCCTGCCGTAGACTGGTGGACGAATGCTTGACTCTCGACGAGCAGTATTTACCAACTTTAATCCCCAGGAAGGTAGCCGACGTTGTCGCTACGGCCCAGGAGCGTTGGTTTCGAGACATCGAGAGATCGGGATTGACTTCCGGCTGCTGGACCAGTGATATCGATAGCGCAAACATATCGGCAGATGCCGGTGTCTACAGAGTGCCTCAGTTGGTCGATGCATTGCCACCATCAGCGTGTACTGCGCAAGAACTCGCACTTATGACGCATATACCACAGCACACTGTAAAGTACGGCAGCGACTTCACAATCACCACAAGCTCCCTGGGCGAGGAATGTGAAAGAGAAATCGAGAAGGAAGTCGAAGTCGAGGAGGAGTGTGAACCACATATTCCTCGTGTTGTACCACATGCAGATACTGATTGGAACTATGCATCCGTTCTCAGCCAGCGTACATCGAGCCCAATGATGCTCCCGACAACGGTGTGTGCTAGCCGTCATGAATATACTGCGCTCGTATAATGGTGCTTATACGTTTATTATATATGTTTGCATGCCATATGAAATGCAAATCAATGCATCAGATTAAAAAGCAATCATCGTTGGCAGTGCGGGTGGCTGGCTTGCTGTAGGATGAAGGTCATCCGACTAGATAGAAGTGTTGAGAACACTTAAATTGCCCGGGTGGTGTGCATGATCTTATCGGTTAATACAGCGATGAAAATGATGAAGTGCATATCCGTCATGTCATGCGGATGTAAGCCAGGTCGTTGCATATAATAATGATTGTGCAAAGGCTGATATTGCATTGACGATCAACACTGACAATGTTGTTTCGCAATCTGGTAACCAAATCAGACGGCGCCTGAAACACTGAAAGGCATTTCTTTCGGGAATGCAAGACTGTATCATACCGATTCACAAAAGTCTATACACAATCGGATAATAATTTGTGTTACCGGAATTTTGGCATATCTTGAACATTGCAAGTCATATGCCACTAATAGGGTCCCATGCTCCTACATCAATTTGTGATGCATGTATTCGGCAGGTTTGGAGGCACGTGACGCACCTGGGCTTCAGGGCAGCAGTGCAACGCTCACGCGATACTAATTATATCTCTTAAATTGAGACTGCATTTGTTGGAACCACGCGTTGACTACACTGTGTCCCGCATATGCACGCTTGTAGGTAGCAGCACTTATATCTGCATTATGCAACCTGGATGTGCGTTGCCCATCACACGCTGCAAGTGTGTGTATAGCAACAACATGTTTGCTTCACGTCTCTCCGAATTGGCAAACCGTTTAACCCTCCAAATAAAATTATAGCATTTCAGATGACTATCAAGCAACTTGCGGTGAGGGCACTTAGCTCAGTGCCATCTTGGTGTCAGGATGGAAAGTGGGCATTGGTCATTTCACAAATACTATCTTCAATTTCTTCAACACACAGAGATCTGTTACTGATACATGGATGTGCATATAACTACCTGCAATAGTCACTACGTACACTATCTTATCGAGAAGGAAGTGCAAACACCGTGTGTGTGTGTGTGTGTCATAAAGAGGCAGCAAAACTGCTAGCAGAAATTCACAAAATAGCCACGGGATTTGCAAAGAGCATATACACACTGTATAGGGAAAGAGCGGACAATAGGCGCCCAAGAGAACCGGATTGAGAAAGAAAAAGAGAAGGCCAGGGGGCCGCAAACCCCACACCTCGGAGAGGTGTTTCTTTTTCTTTTTCTTTTTGTGTGTGTGTGTGTGTGTGTGTGTTATTTGGAAATATACTATGGCACCATGGTAGCATGCAGTAACGGTTTAGTATGCAAATGCAGGTATTGCAACTTGCGGATGCAGTAAAAAAGTATCTGTCTTTTAGACCTCTTGAGACGATTTACCAGCTTGTTAGTGTCCAGTGGCCGAAAGAAGTGTATGTCACGAAAAACTTCATCGTCACCGTGGCAATGCAACAGGCAAATATGTACGAGTATCTTCGCCCACTCGACATGCTTCTGGTGTTTCCGAGCGGAGCTGTATTGGCTCTGTCTGAGCGAGAAGCAGATGGTATACTAAGGGTCATGTGGGATAACGATAACCATGAATGCGCTCCATACTTGGTTAATATGGCCTATGAACGGTTGTCACAAACAACTGCTGCAACTCAGCCTACGAAAGCTCGGGTTGGAGGCACGACCTCCACCTCGATCAACCGAGTTGCTCCCAATACGTTTTGTAGTCTCATGCTGTTTAACGGAGAGACCACCTACGCATGCACAAGCTTACAATCGTGTCTGCAGAGCAAATTACGGGCAGACAGACACGCAGCTCGCGCGGCACAGTTCTTGGTTCAGTTCCGTGGTCTATTACACCTTCTGGCTCACAGTGACCTCGAACGTGCATGCAAAGGACATGCTTGAATCATGTTGATGTGAGGCCAAATTGTACACGCTACACAAATAATATAAATGAATAAGTTCGAGATTTACTTACCGCTATCGCAGGGTACATGGCACAGCAGTGGTATAATAAGTCCGTCTAAAGTGTTTTAATATTTATATACATGGTATGGGGTAGCCTTTGATAGCGACTTTGGGCTCATTTATTCAGATTATTTCGTAAGTCGGGCTGACAAGCGTCATTAATTGGCATGTAAAATACTTTGCACATACAATGCATATATTAGAGAAGATTCCATGACATTCGGCGTGGTAAATTTGCGGGTAATAGTCGTATCGTTTGCAGCGGTGTGTATGCTGCGTGCTTATGCTCAGTGTATCATGATTTCCTGGACGCCGTTAATAAGTTGTGCGAAATTTGTGTTGCGGAGACCTCGTTAATGATCGCTATTTTTTCTGCACGTGCTTGAAAATACGAGGATAAATCTTAGCTGTTGAAATTTTAAAAAGGAAAGGTTTGATCTTCAAACTCTACATTTTCCGGACGTAGAAAGGGTCGGGTAAAAGATGATTCACCAAATATCTCGCGTGTTTGTCTGCCTGGTTGGTACCTGCATGGCAATCCGTCACTTGCATTCACGCTGCTGGGTTGTGTTTCGCTTCGCCTTTTTGTTGTTCCGCCCCTGGCAGCCCGGTTATTGAAAAATCGCCTTTGGAGGATGGTCTCTGCCGGAATACCATCCCACTCAAGCTGAATACCACCCATGTCTTGTCGTGAGGAATATGGGTGAAAAGGCCACTCGTTTCGTGTCACTACTCCACGCGCAGGCTTTACTCCACGCGTTCCGTGTCAAAACTCCACGCGCGTGACATAATTATATGTCATATCGCTGTCGTCCATGTTGTGATAATGTCCATCGCTGGTCGTATCCTGATCCTGTCTGCACTTGAGTCCTACTTGTATGCTCTCGTCACGTTAGGCATGTATGTGGAAAAACGCTTATCGCTCAACAGCAGGCGTGCACCCATATATATGATACTAAAAACATTACACTGAGCAAACATTTTTTCACCGTTCGTAACTTATATGTGTATATTCACATGACTAAAAGCTTTATTTCGAGCTCTTCGGGTTGAGCCCATCCGCAACCACATTGCCTTGGTTTGCAGTCGCGACTGCAAGCTAAGTTGATGCGGTTCAAGATGGTTTCAATTCAAAACCCAAAACTGAAAACGAGGAAGGGGTTTTCATTAGTTATAACTCACGAAACTTAGCGAAAATATTGCCGGTAGCAATATTGTTGCACCCTTCAACGTGCAAGGAGGAATACAATTTAATTTAGAATAATGTTGCACAGTTTGAGGAATAACCGATCAACCGTTAGTTCCAGGAATAAGTTTTGCATGTCATCGCCAGGTCGTTATGAAAACTGCTCCGGCAAAAAAATCCTCGCACACCTCGTCGCCATGAGTGAGGCCTTTGAGTTTACTAGTCCTGGCAAGGAAGTCGGTGAAGTATATGCAGATATATCGGATGCAGAAGACTTTGGTAATAATGAATTTACCGCTAAAACCAGGCAAAAGCGCACGCTCACGGAGGATCCTTATCTCCCCACGATGGAAGGTGCCACCTTCCAGGAATGCATGAATAAAGCAAAAGCCCTTAGTCCAGTTGGTTACACCAAGGCTAACAGTTCGTACACTTCCAAAAAAATCGGCGAGGTGACCACATATTACAAGTGTGCTTTTGTCCATATATACGTATTCGTGCGGTTTCGCTTTCAAGGTGGTAAAGCGCATCAACGACACTGGTGCGGTTGCTTATGATTTCTATCAACGTGGAACACACGTTCACGAGTCCTTCACGGGGAAACGCATTCCTCCTTATATCAAGATCTTACTAGACGACGATATTCAACGCCGCCTTCCTCCGAAGCGAGTCTTCAAAAACGTGCACACGATCTGTCGAGAGCGAGGTCTTGAACCTCCAAAATATGACACCGTCCGTCATTATATCCAGAACAACCGTAGGAACATCTTGGAGTTACAAGTAATCAACACTCACGGTGACTATATGGCTGTATGCAAAAGTGCTAACCTTCTCACCATTCCCTCCACGAACCTTGCGGCTGCTGGCACCTTGAGCATGTTCGAGGGCAAAATCTTAAATGCTGCTGGAGTTTTTGTTCCCGTGGACTACTACCTTGCGAACTCCCAGAACACTTTGCCTCCGATTCCTGTTCAAGCGGCTCAAACTCTTCAAGAACTTCAGAAGTGGAAACATGCGCACTGGAACCAGGACGCCTTTGTTTATGAACAGATCTTGCAAGTTCACTACATAAGGGGAGGCCGACGATGCACCCCAACGGGCAAAAAAATCGTTTTTTACTGACAATAATAATTTTATTTGTAAATTATGTAGTATTGTGTGCGAGGGTGGACATATTTTTTGAAAAATCATGCAGGGAAAATATCGGAGAAGCCGAACGAGCCCAGCGGGGGCCGACACAGCGCGCGACCCGACCTTCCCACCCGTCGCCTTCCTGTCTTAGTTCTATCAGACGGGAAACTAACTACAAACCCTCTTCCCCTTCCGCAGGACAACTCTCCTTTTACCCGTACTCTCCTCTTTCAGCCTTCTACGCAGGTGAAGATGACCTCCCTCATCAACGCGAACGCCAGGAAAGCGCTCGAGGGCACCATCCCAGGGAGGCAGCTGCGTCAGGAGGGGGCGCAGGAAGAAGGACCAGGCATCTTCGAGAATATGCTGCAGGAGCAGCAGGAGCTCCCGGGAAGCGAGCTCAGACAAGCGCTGGCCACCAGGCAAGGGAGGCCACTGCATTGGGCGCAACGCCCAACAAGGCAGTATTCCCCCTTCGCCCTCACGGTCCCCAGCCTGGGGGGGCCGGCATCGCCTTTCCAGGGACCAAGCTGGGGGGAGCGGACAGGCCCAGACGACTGGAGAACACTGTACGCCCATGCAGGTTCTATCCGGGCGGCGGTAGGCTCCCGCATCTGGGCCTGCCGCATGAGGCTCGCGGCAACGTTCTGGGGGACGCGGCAGGGGGCATACACCAGGCATCTGAGCAGGGCATCAGAGTCCGGAGCCCTCCCGCCGCGCAGGAGGCACCACAGGCAGCGACGCAGGTTCACGCTGGAGCAGACGGAGCCGCGGGCAGCGAGACCGACGGGGACATCGTGGGCGTCCTGGACCGTGGCCACCGCGGTGGTCTCGTTCCTTGCCATCCTGCGAAGGCGCGGGACCCTCCGCAGGAGGGCAGCAAGGTGGCTGGCGGCCACCCTGGTGGCAGTGGTCCGCTGGCGGGGCTTCGTTCGCAGGAGGGAAGCGCTAGCGACACTGCCCAACTCATCGTTGCAGGAACTGGAGGCGGCGGCCACTATGGCAGACATAGTACAGGGGCTGGGGCTCCAGTACTTTTGCAGGGAAGGGAACCTGGACGGGCTCAGCGCCGAAGTCCGGACCCTGAGGGGGGTTGTCGCCAGGCACCTCGACGTGGACCTGCGGAGAGGCCTCCCGGGGTCATACCAGAAGAGGCTTCTCGGGCTGGCGGGAGCGGCGAGCACCCCGTGGGGACGGGCCATCCGGGCCTCATCGCAGCTCAAGAGCATCCTCTCGCAGGACTGGGCGATACAGTTCTCCCCAGACTACCATCTGTACGTCTGGGGAGGTCCCTTCCGCGGGGGCACGTCCTCCGGGAGCAGGTGCTGCGGCGCAGGTGGTTCACAGGGGGGGGGCAACAGGTGGAGCGCCCCTGTGCACTCAGCACGCCGACAGAGGAGGAACTGGTGTTCCAGCGGCGGCTCGACTGCCCTTTCAGGGCAGACACCAAATTGGTCTTCCTGCACATCAGGGCAAAAGAGTCCGCCAGGGTGCACAGCCCTCCGCCCCCGGACATCGCGGCCGTGGTCAGGGACCCGGAACTTCCGGCGTCCCTGAGGGACTGGCTGATACTATCCTGCATTGTGTAGACAGAAGGACTCATCCGTTCTGGGTCTTGCGCCTGGTAAACTCTTTTAATAAACTTTCATCGTTTACTGACTTGCAGGAGTGGACCTCCCGTGGTGGCATTCGTCAAATGCACTCCTGCATTTTGTACCGTGAGCTAGCATCAGATAATAGGACGGAGCACGCCTACGGACTGGGAGTAAGACCGACCCCTAAGAGGGCCCGCGGAAGGGGGGCTGGGACGTGCATCCCCGGGACACGGGGAGCAGTCACCAGCTCCCTGCGGAGAAACGGCGAGGGACCCAGTCCGCAGGCAGTGCCAACCGTCATCGTCCCTCCTTCCCACTCGCTTCCTACCGCATCGACACGCGGTCACGGCGCCTCACCAGGCGAGAACTCCCGGTTGGGAGGAAAGATAGTGGTGAGTAAGGCAGACCCCGAGCGGGCACGAGACACTGCTCGGCAGCCCATCGATAGGGAGGACCTCCAGGCATCGCGCCCCTTCGGACTCACCTACAGACCGGGAGTAAGACCGACCCCAGAGAGGGCCCGCGGAAGGGGGGCTGGAACTTGCTTCTCCGGCCCACGGAGAGCAGTTGCCAGCTCCCTGCGGAGAAACGGCAAAGGACCCGGTCTGCAGGCAGAAGCAAATATCACGTCTTTCACCGAACCGGTACTCCGGCGTGCACCTGAAGGGGACCCACTGTGGGCAAACAAAAACATCAATAGAGCTGACACTTTGGGGACTAGGGACCCGCTGTTCGCTACAGCAGAAGCTGTTGGCCACAATTCCCCCCCTGTCTGGAGGGGCCGCATGCTTGATAGAAGACCGACCCCAAGGGGGACCCGCGGGAAGGGGACTAGAGTAGGAGTCCCCGGGTCACGGGGAGCGGCGGCCAGTCCCCTGCGGTTCAATGAAAAAGGACCCAGGCTGGCAATTAGGGCACGGCCTGCCAACGCCAAACCCAGAGCACCTGCCGTAGGCAGGAGAACACACCTCCGCAATTTCGTTTCTCCCGACAGCAGAGCCCCTCTAAGGGCGAGGAATGCTTTGAACGGATATTATCCCCCCGGGGAGGGGGGGGCTACTGCCGGCCACGTTACCGATAATTGCGATAGCTCCCCTCCCCCCATGAGGAGGGGCAGCACTATTAATCATATTCACAACGCCCACCAGAAAGGAGGGGGCCCGTACAGAGATAATAAATACACGCCTTCCTTCTGTACTAACCAGAAGAGAGAAACAATCCGTGTAGCGGACAACACCGGCGGTACAACCGATCCTCACGAAAGACAGGCGATACGGCAACCACGAAACACGCCCCCCTCGAGAGTCAGAGAATCGTGCATGTGCAAGAATACCGGATGCGATTATAACAACGCTACTCTGGCGGACAGCCAGAGGGACAGGGAACCAGGCGTCCCTGGGCGGGATGAACTCCCATATTGGACCACCAACGGGGACAGGACGAACTCATACTCTGCCCAATATTCCAAAGGGGGGTCGACCGAAGTGATGACCTCCAAGCCCACCGTACAGTCATGGACAGGTGGGCAGGCCCAGAAACGACACGCCGCGAGCACAGGATGGCCCGGAACTAAGAAGGGGCAGTTCGACCCGCATGAAGCCGGGGAGGGATGCCCCGTGCAGAACAGGCAGTATCCGGGGGATAATGAATCCCCCCGGGAGAGCTGCGTGAGCTTAAGGGAACACACACCCGACCGGACAGGCAGCAGGCGAATTCGACCGGCGCCCGGGTGGACGCCATGCTGTCCGCGAGGGCATGCTGCCCGAGAGGGGTGCCCAAGGGACTTGCAAGACCTGCGCACGAATGTCCCACGCACCACACCACGACTGGGGGATACCCCACGGCGATGGCAAAACCTAACAGGCGAGGCCACGGGGGACGAGCGGTCCCGAACGACAAGTGATGCCCCGGAGGGCAAGCCGGTCGCGAATGCGGGCCAGGAACAACGGACACTCACAAAAACAGGGGCAAGCCACGTCGTCCCCCAGGGCCGGGGGATCACGAGGACACCGCTGGGAGAAGTGGTGCCACAGGAAAAATTTCCGAGTCTCGCGGAACTCCTCCGTGAGCCCAGGAGAAAGGCACTGTGCTACGAGAAAGTACTCCCACCAATGAGACGGCCGAGGGGCGAAACCCGAAGGACCAGCGCAAACGACGGTATCGCAGAGCGCGCCCACGCCCAGGGGGCAAAAACTGAGGGGGTTAAGGCCCCGAGCGCTCCCATAGGAATCCGGCACGGGGGAATGGGGCCCGCCTATGCCGTGCATAAACCTCACCCCGCGACACCTGAGGGAGGGGCACCAATGCTAACTCAAAGGCCCAAGGATCCAAGAGGTCTGGAGGAAAAGATTCGGACTCCCCGACACCCCTGTCACGGGTCCAGTGAACCGCAGTGGCGAACGACGCATGCAGAACAAAGGGGCACCGTGGATCTTACCAGCGCGGACAGCGGAACAAAATCTGACCCTTCGATCCGATACGAGGACTCACGACGCTCTCCTCGTGATCGGAAGCGTGACAGCGAAGGTGACGGTTGCCACGTGAACCGACGCGAAGAGAGACGACACTCTTCTGCGCACTACGCACGTGCTGCGAGCCCTACAAACTGGGCACTTCAAATTCGAAAACATCCTCACTCCCTGGCGCGGCAAACTTTCGGCGATAATACAATGGCGTCTGCAAATGGAGAAATTTCGGCAGTCAGCGAACGAGAGACCGAAGAGCCAGGGCCCAAGCTACAGAGGACGGGGGAGAGACAGGTGAACCTTCGCGACAGCGGATTACACCCCCCCCGGAGTATCCCCGCTGCTAGGGTGCCGTGCATCTCAGGACGACAGGTCATTATTGACGAACTGTTCACAGGGAAGGAAGTGGTCCCGAGAGTCCCGAACAGGGAGCTCCTCACGAGAAGAACTCTGACCAACGACACATCCCTGTTGAGGTTCCGCACCTTTCCTAGGGGATACGAGCCTCTCCCCTGGAAGGGGACATCAAGGGGAGAAAACGCGGACCAGACACCTGAGGACGAGGGGGGGAAGCACGCTACCACCACGATCCGCAGGAAATGGAAGTTGAACCGGGACTCGCTGAGCGGGACCCACGGCAGGCGGCGGGACAAGAAGCAGCGCCACCGCAGGATCTTCTCCAGGCGGCGCCTTTGCCCACGGGGCTGTTCCCATTGACGACAGAGGTGGTGGA
This sequence comes from Cymbomonas tetramitiformis, assembly GCA_001247695.2. Lineage (NCBI taxonomy): Eukaryota > Viridiplantae > Chlorophyta > Pyramimonadophyceae > Pyramimonadales > Pyramimonadaceae > Cymbomonas > Cymbomonas tetramitiformis. The sequence continues at coordinate 26,337 of LGRX02033463.1, forward strand.
ATACATTTCACAGGCTCCTGTGCTGCTCAAAGCAGGGCTTCTTTGGACCCACCTTGCAGAAGCGGGAGAGAAGTTACAGGGACAGGTGCACCCTGGACAAACTCCCGCGGCGGGGGCCCTGACCGCACAAGACCTCTTTGAACATCCGGCGGGGGAACCACTGCACACTATCTTCGGCACAGGAGGCGCTCCAGGGGGGCAATATGACTCCCTGTGGAACATGACGGTGCCCCCGGCCATTGACTACAACTGCCTGGTACACACAGGAGATGGGGACACTCGCAGGTTCCAGCAGCTGCTCCTGGCGGAACTCCAGGAAAGGCTGTGGAACACGGGCCGCTGCCCCGCCAAGGGGGATATCAGCGTCACGTCCCCGTGGCAGGGCACCCTGAGAGCGACATTCATTGACCCGCTCCACGCGGCCATTGCCCTGGTGGACGAACGGTGTGCCCCGGCGGTGCCTCTGGCGCCACCTCCGTGGGGCTATGCCGACCGCTGGAAGCACGGGGCAGTGGGCACCCCCAAAGCCAGCGTTGCCAGGGACGTGCACAGGTGCCCGATGAAACAGGACAGGGACTCGCTCCCGGCCGACCGCACGGTCATCCTGCAGTCCGTCGGGCTGGTTGGACAGGGTGTGGCTGAAGTGGCCAACAGCATCTCGGCGGGAGTGGTGCTCGAGGGGGGAGCCCGAAACATTGTTTACATCGGTAAGGGCAGGCCACACTGGGAGGAGGCCAGGGCGACAGCACTCGACGTCGCCATTGTGGTGTTCTCGCGAGCGGAGGAGGCTGACAGGGCACTGCGGCTGGGTCTCCCATATGAGTTCTATGGGCACCCAGTCACAGTACACAGGTACTCCTCCACCGCAGATATCACAAAGTTCCAGGAGTGGGAACTGGAGGTGGTTGCCAGGCCACCGGAGGGCAGACACTGGCACTCTGTAGACAGGGTGGAACAGGTCCTCTCGGCAGCGAAGCGGGAGCTGCGGTCGCAGACAGGCATGGAGGTCTTTCCAGTTCCCTCCCCCCCATCCGAAAGGGGGGTGGGGGAACTCATCACTCTTGCCCAGCCGCTCCCGGACAGGGACAGCAGAGAGGCCTGCAGGTACTGGGTAACGGTGGAGGCTGCCACATACGAGGCAGTCTCGCATCGCACCAAGGACCGTATGTTCTTCCACATCGGGAACGTAAAGTTCCACATCGCCTGCAGCCCGAGGTCCAGGTGGATGACCCAACGAGGCCCACAGCAGCCCCCGAGGCAGAGGCCCAGATATGCGGGAAAGGGGCAGGGCAAAGGAGCCAAGGGCTCCTACTACGGTCAGGTACAGCCGACCCAGTTGTTTGCGCAGGACCAGGGATACGGCAGGCAGCTGCCACCGGAGCCGCCGGCCGCACAGGCTCCTCGGGCGGGCGGTGAGCTGGCGTCGCTGGCCGCCTCCGTGAAGGCTCTCACCGAGGTGGTAAGCCAGCAGGTGCAAGCCTCGGACAGGCAGATGTCAGCGATCACCCAGCTGTCTGGGCAGGTCACGGGGCTGCTGCAGCACGGGGTCCAGCTGATGCCTCAAGGGGGGCAGAGCTACCTGGGCCAACAGCAACAGCCCCAGCAGCTGCAGCCCCCTCCGGCGACCCCGCTGCAGCTGCCGCACCAGGTGCCATTGGGGCCGCCACAGGCCCAATATTCGCACCCGGCGCAGGGGCTGTACCCACAGTGGGGCACACAGCTCCAGCAACAGCCGGTGGCCTCCCAGCCCTCTGCCCAGCCGAGGCCCCTGGCGGAGGCCCTGGGCAAGGACCCTCGGCAATATGGGAGGCCTGAGACGGGCCCCGCAATCCCACAGGAGTTTGACAACCCTGACGGCAGGGCTGCATTAAAGCGCCTCGACGAGCTCAGGGCTCAGGTCAGTGATCCCTTGCCAGTTTTGAATGCTTGGCCACCTTGCCAGGACTGTGATCTGATCAATATAATGCAACCCCTCCACAGGCACACAGGATTTGATGCGAGACGATGGGCCGAGACCAGGCACCGGACAAGGGCAGACGGCAATGCAGAATGCAGACAGGCGTGCACACCTAGTGGAGGCACAGCCTGGAGGGGGCACAGGATGACGCCTCCCGGCATAAGCTGGCCAGGGAGGCGCAGTGACAATAGGACAAATGAGAAATACCTGCAGAACAATAAAACCTGTTGCTTATTTGTATTAACAGCCTCTTGTAATCACACCCCCGACCTGATAACAGAGGGTGATCACCCAGGGAAAGGAGGGTTCGAAAAATTTGGCAGAATGCTGCACTTCTTGTCACCGAGTCTCATGCTCCCGGGACACTTTAAACTCGTAATGGACCAGCAGCACACACTACCTATTTCCGCATGCCTCGTAACGATGGGAATCTTGGCTATTACCCACCGCGGGATTAGAATCTTAATAACACGAACGCAACTAAACGACTCTGCCTCAGGGGGGATTGTGTACTCACACCAAGGCCCAGAAGTCTGGGTTTGGAGGAATCAAAGGAAGAACACACCCTGGATGCACAAGAGGGGGAAATGGTATTGGAGAGAGGCGATGGACGGGGGAAGCCTCTTCTATGTCAATAGCGCTGCAGGGAGGACCTCCCTCCGCAGGAATTTTGCGGGGAGGAACAGCAACTGTGTTTTTGTTCCGGTCGGCATGCTGCGGAAAGTCAGGAAAGAGCTCGAAGATAGGGACAAGAACAGGAAGTCTCGCAGAGGAGGGGAAGATCAACCCTCCACCCCCCCCCTTAGCGGTGGGGGGGGTGAAAAGCGCCCCCCCCCCAAGGAACCAGACACGGGGCGCGAACCCCCAAGAGGAGGGGGGCCTCTACACGGTGGAGGGACGTGTATCGGATGTGCAACTCAGCCGGTACCTTCACACAATTGACCCGGCTCCGCCGGAGGAGATGAACCAGCACAAATTCCTCTCCAAACTTATGGCCAGAGATGGGATCGATGGCCTACTCGCGAACGGGAGGTTCGCGTACCAGCCGCTGTGTGACGGAGAGCACTGGAGGGCCCTCTTCTTTGACCAACAGGCGGGAGAAGGGGGGAGCACCCACGTGCACCTCTTTGACTCCTACGGACCCAACCCACGGGAAGGAGCGAGGGGGCATGCGGAGCTGCTGGACGCCACCCGAACGTGGGCCGAGAGAAGGACAAGGCAGGGGATCCCTACCGAAATCACGTGCACCAAACTCCGCACCCAGTATGATGACTTTCAGTGTGGGGTCTGGGTTGCGGTGATGGCGGCAGCATGGTGCGACTGGACGAAATCCCCAGAGAAGTCAACCTGGCCAAGGGCGGCGCACAGAGCCGCTGGGGGCACTGGGAAAACGGCAAACAATAGGGTGGCAAAACAACACAGAATAGTCATGCAAATCGCCACCAAGCAGGAGGAACATGCGGAAGGCCAGGCCGGCACCCGGAGCGGGAGCAATAGAGTACCCGGCAGAAGGACAGTGCTCAGGCCACTACAACAAGTGACGGGAAGTGGACAGGCGCCAGTTCAGCAGAAGAGACAGCATAGGGCAGGCGCAAAGACCGTACTTGGCAGCTGGGGCAATAGTACACGGGAGTCTAAAAATGAACCAAATCACCACAGCGACAAAGAGAATCAAACACCCCCACCGGATGCGGGGGAGGAAGGCAGGCTGTCCCTGATGACCTGGAATATCAGAGGAAGCGACCACGCGTACTATGACCTCGCCAGGAGTTGCGAGGAGCACCAGCCGGACGTGCTGGTTCTCACAGAAACAAAGGCGGCGGGCCCCATGGGACCAAAAAACTCCAAGGGCTGGGGTACAGCGCCTGGCACTCAGCACCGTGCCATGGAGTCCAGAGGAGGGGGGCGGATGGCACTTCGTACAGAGGGGGGGTGGTCCTCGCCCTCAGACGCCCCTACGACAGGACGGACGTGCGCGCTAACCGTGAAGTCCCCAGATGCGCGAAAGGGTATCTACAGCACGTAGTTATTACGCTGCCAAGCGGCGTAAAGGTGCACGTGCTCGGCGTCTACAACCCTCCCCACCCAGAAGAAGAGGTGGTCAGGACGTGTATCCGAGATTACATAGCCCGAGAGGCTGCAGTGGCTTCCAGAAAGGGGGAGCACATGGTGGTGGGGGGAGACTTCAATGTCGCGGAGATCCCCAGGGAGCAAGACGGGATGGAACAACGTGCATGGAGAGAGATGTCTGACCGGGCGGGCCTTGCAGAGATCAGCTGCCCGCAAGGACCCACGTTTGGGGACCACAAAATCGATGGGTGGTTGGCGTCAGAGGAGCTTCAGCAGATCGCTGACGAACGGCACCCGATCGACACCAGAGCACACAGGCACTGCAGCGACCACCAAGCGGCAGTGGCGGCGGTGCCGCTGTGGAGGCTTCACACGACCACACCGGTAGTGGAAGAGCAGGCGAAACCCGACCCGATCACGAAATACCAATTCCCGATCTCCAAAGCCTTGCAACGCTCGATGAAGGCGGCAATAGATTCGGCGCTCCAACCGGGTCTCAGGGAAAATGAATTCAAGACAGTGATCGAAAACGCGGTCGACGCGGCGGAAAGGGAAAGCCCGGACGCCAGGGAAAGAATTGATGAGGCCGGGAAGGCAGTTGACGGGGTCCTTCAGCAAGCCATGCGGGCCGTGGAGATCCCCCTAGAAACCGTCAGGTGCAAGCCCAAGGTCACCAGGGACCCCAACACAGGGGTCAGATTACCGAAAGCTAAATTCAGGAAGCGTGACAAAGCGCTGAAGGCGGCGGCGGTCCTACAGGAGATGCTTGCGATAGAAAGGGCAACAGGGGAGACCCCCAGCGCGGCACTGCTGGAGGAGGCCATGGCGGAACCACGGGACACGGCGCAGGGCAGACCCAACACGTGTGCGGAGCCGGAAGACCCCCACTGGTGGGCGGAGTCTGAGATGCGCAGGTTCAGGCAGGAAGCCAAATCCGTTATCAAAGACCACAAAGCCGAAACCTGGGAGACATTTGTCCAGAAATTCCGTAGTAACTACTATCGCATGAAAAAGTCAGCCCACAGGTTCGTCTTCAGAGACCGCGACGCACTCCCGAAAGGAAGAACCTTGGGGATATGGGACAGAAACAGCAAAATGGCAGTCGGGGCGGTGGCCACCGCGGAGGCCTTTTCGGGGCACATGGCCCACTCGGACCCATATTGCTTCGAACACCCCAGGACGGACCAACTGGACGAGGAGATGCCATGGCTGGCGGCGGAAGCCCCGGATAGAATGAAACCAGGGCAAAGACCGAGGAAGACGGAGCTTGGGAGCAGGCTCACTATTGAACTCTACAGACAAATTGTCAAACGGCTCCCCAACGGGAAGGCGGCCGGCCCGGACGCGGTACCAAATGAAATCCTCAAGGCTATGCCGGAGGAATTCCACGAAGTTCTCTTCTCGCTCATGAGGGCGATGTGGAAAGCGGGGGTGACCCCAGGCACTTGGAAGCTTGGCACCTTTGTCTACCTACATAAGAAGGGGGACACCTCTGTGTTTTCCAATTACAGGCCCATAGGGCTTCTCCGCACAATTCTCAAACTTTATACGTCAATGGTCACGGATGTTCTATCCACGTTCTGCGAGGTAAACAGTATCCACAGCCAAGAGCAGATGGGTTCTAGGAAACACAGAAGCACGATCAACCAGCTCCTTCGACTGCAGCATGTTATCGAGGACAGCAAACTGTCCCACAGCCAGCTGCATGTTCTCTACGTGGACTTCGAGAACGCCTACGGGTCGGTGGAGCATGACAGACTCCAGCACACCATGAAGTACCTGGGGATCCCGGAGGACGCGGTCAGAGTGGTGGCAGACCTCTACGGGGGGGGAGGCCCACAGGTCACCTTTTAGGATGGCCTCAAAGATAGAGCACCACAGCTCGGAACCCCTCATGGTCAAAAGGGGACTAGTGCAGGGAGACTCGCTGAGCCCCCTACTCTTTATCCTCTATTTGGAACCCCTTCTACGCTGGCTCAAAGCGGGCAACAAGGGGTATCTGCACCGCCTCACGGATTCGGACAAACCAATTCGCACTTCCTCGGCGGCATATGTGGACGATCTTGCCCTAATCGCGGTGTCGGCAACGCAACTGGCGGTGCAAGTCAGGAAGCTGGAGCTCTACTCCAACTGGAGTGGACTTCGAATCAACAAGGCCAAATGCGGAATTACGGGAACGGACGAAAAAGGGTCCCCGATCCCTGAGGAGACATACGAGGATGTCACCATGCACACCCCCAGTGTAGGCAAGCATGGATTCCCGTACCTCCACCCGGATGACCCATACAAGTACCTTGGGATACAAGTCGCCCTCTCGGGAGACTGGACAGTCCAAAAGCAAGCCTCCTTTCTGCAGGCAAGGGAAAGGATACAGGCGCTCCTCCACTCCCCTTTGACGAGCGGGCAGCAGGAGGAGGTCCTTCGCTCGGCAATTATAGGACAGCTTAGATATGCCCTTCCCTTAGGGATTTTTTCTACCAAGGAAATCGAGGACCTAGACGCGATTATCGGCGGGGCATACAAGCTCCTTAATGGACTGCCAAGAGGCACCGCTAACTGCTACACGGCACTCCCGAAAACCTCCTACGGGCTTGGACACACACCACTGCTGGCCACGTACGCACAAAGTGTGGCGAGCGCCCTGCAGATGGCCACCGCCACCAGGGAAGACCTTCGAGAAAGGCCGAGAGAGGTGTTCAGAGAAAGTGAGGCCTTTCATGTCAAGCAGACCTCTCAACTTAGTGCCACCACGAGGGGGCTGGTCAGGTACCACTACAACCGCAGACAGGGACAGGTGGACGGTACGGTCAGAACTGGGGAACTCGACAGGTGCTGCACAGCCCGGCAACTTGCGGTGCTACGTGAGCACCAAGTCTTGCTCACAGGATCTGGACCGCTACTGGCGGACCTGATTAACACCCAGCACGGGGTTATCTCCAAGTTAGCGAATGCGGTTCGGAAGCCCTTCCCGAGTGCGCTCGAAGGCAGACACAGAACGGTCGTTGACCAGGACACGGGGGAGGAGAGCGTGAAGATCTACTCAGTCAATGACCAGGAGGAGATCCCGCTTAGTCTGACCACGCTGCTGCCTCTGCTCCCTTTCGTGGAGGAGGGGTTTTATGTGGCGAAGGGGGGCACCCGTGCGTGCAGCCTCAGAGAAGCAAAAACAAAAGTCCCCGCCAGGTTTCAAGGGCGCATGCGAACCTTCATGCTCATGCTGTACCCATATATATGCGAAGCGCTTGCTGACAAGCCCAACGACGCGCGATTCTGGGACAACCCGAAGAACCTCACCCTCAAACCCCAGTTTATGCCGTCCAAAGGGACACACAACGCTCTGGGGTTCCAAAGGTTGGCAGAACCCCAGGCAACCGAAGAGGAAGAACTAACCACTTGGGAAGAGGGCTTCCACCCCACTCAACACAAATGGGGCCCGCGATCGCTGTGGCACGCGGGAAGAAGAGGACCCCCCACGACCTCCATGCAAGCCAAAAACGCCTTAAAACAAATGGCGACAGGTTATTGCGCCAAGGACGAAGAAGACCACGAAGACGCCTTTAAATGCCACGATATTGGAGTCAGACCCACCCTGCTTGAGGACCCGGGGGGTAGGTCATGATAATGGACTCCGTAGGCGTGAGACCCAAGGCGGAAAAATCCCTCTCAGACCTGCGACACGCAGCCAGAGCTGGAGCAAGACTCACCGAGAAGGAGGCGATGGACTGCAGGAGGGCGATGAGGAGAAACCGCTCTGAGGGGTCCCATGCGGACAGCCTCCTGAAGGGGGGAGGAAGAAGAGGAACTGCGCCCCGGGGGGAGGGCACCCCCAGGCACAGGACGGAAGGGGTCTTCTCGGACACCAGAGGCAGGGAGGCGTGGCTTAGCTCCATACAAGTGGAAACCCACAGCCTCTGCACGACAGGCGTGGCCACAGTGTCGATGCACCAGACGAAACTCGCGGATGCCCTCAACGGAATCGAGTTCGAGCAGTCGGACCAATACGAAGCGCAGATGCGCAACACGATGGAAACGGTCCGGGACGAGGGATTTTCCTTTGTCCTGACTTGCGACGGCAGCCACTGGAATGTGCTCCTATTCGGAAAAAATGAGGACACCAGTGTCTCAATCTACCTCTATGACCCAATGGGGGGGGAAGACACGCGCCTACTGACGGCGCTGAGACAGTGGGCAGGACCGCCGGGATGGCCGCCGTAGTAGTGGACAAGTGACCACTGCCTCTGGTAGAATCGTGAGGCGGCCTCAAGCACTATTGTGGTAGGGAGAATGCCAAGCCTGCTCGGTGCTTGTCGGTGCCTTAGTCCCATAAACGTATAGCCCGCCATCTTGCCGCAGCTGTGTCAGCGTGCTGGTCAACTCACAAGGTGCCGGCAAAGGACATTGAGCTGTGGTCAGTTTCGGTTGTTGTCGTTAAAGCGACTTTCATCAGCTGAATAGCAGATAATACCATGGTATTGACTAGTTTGCTACTGATGTAATTCTTGTCTCACTTCTCAGCATCTTTACATCGTCACGTTGTTGCCGACCGCCCAGTGATACCGATACGGTAAAGCTGAAAGCTGACATGCCGAACGGTTGCATGATGCCTGCAGCTCAGCAACTGCATCTCCCCATCCATACCTAGTGCCATGGATCCAGAGTATCTGCAGAGCTGGCCGGCGACATATTGGAGTACATGAATTTTAGATCCTAAAGTAGACCCAATATATGCACGAATCTCGTCTTTGGAAACATGACGTCGGCACACTCCGATATAAGTTGGCAGCTTCCACGCACAAACAAATAAGGGGGAAATAATACAGTACCGAGGGATTGGTAGGGGGGGTGGGCGTGCCTCCCAGAGGCAGAATGCAAGTCATGGAAGGGGGGATCCGTATCCCCCAGCGGAGGTAGAATGTAAGTCTTAGGGGGCACGCATATGACCTGAATAACCCGAACGAACGAAAAAGGTAATATTTAGAAATCCGCCTGCGGCATCACATATAAGGCGATAGCGTGGAGCAATCATTACCGCATCTCGCACCCCCCTTGTTGTGCACCCTTGTGATGGTAGTATCGTGTTGGCGCACTCCCGCCCTCCCGGCCCGCCAGCGTGATTGTGGCATCGTGGGTAAAATAATGTAGACAACACTTTATAGGGGTGAGCGATCGCCGGCGCGTTACGCTGGCGTGGTACCCCCCCGGAGGCAGAAGCAGCAAGTCCTGGGCGGGGGGGGATGCTAACCCCCCAGAGGCAAAAGGCAGGTCCTAGGGGGGGATTCCTTGAACCCCGCTATCAATCCTTGGAAGCTCAAATCGGCCAAATGCCCATGCGCCGCCAAATTAGATTGTTGATAACATTGATATAATGTGAAACCTATGCACTTCACAATGTAAAAACTATCTATAAGCTTCTAGAAGAGTATGTTCACCGTCGTGCAACTCTGATAACCTCTTGCTAATCCGAGTTCTTTATCAACTTGATATATGTATCGGAATACGCATGCAGTAAGTTCGATCCAGTTGATCACGTGCTTGTGGATTGCTGAGATAAAATCATTTATAAAACAAAAATCTGACGAGCATTCATCGATGAACTATCGCACATTAATACATGATTCCTGGCGGTTGAAATGAGTCATCACATTGGGGCCTTTTCAAGTAGCTTTGCAGCAACCATGGGTTCGTAGTGCTCCTCGCCACGAACTTCCAGCAGTTTCTGATATGCTAGCTTCAGGTCTTCGTGCTTTGCTTTTAAGCTTTCGGGACTCTCGCGATCAGCGATTCTACATTCGTTGAGAATCTGTCCTCCACGTACGCGCAGCATCAAAGGATGACTTTCTGCCTGCAGAGAATCTCAAACAAGCATTAACCAGGTCAGTTGAGCACCCTTCACGTAGGAACCAAATATCTCCAAGGCCTGAAGAGCGGTGCTCGACATACCTTTATGTTGCACTCTGCACAGAGGACAACCGCCTTTTCGAATGCCTCAGCAGCCTCATCCAAGCGTCCGAGGTCCGAGAGAATCCATCCTAAGGTATTCCATTTTGGGATAGCATCCATTGGGCTCACACCCTCCTTATCAAACGCAATCAACGAAGCACGGCAGCGTTCCTCTGCTTCTGCACACTTACCATGAGCTGCATGACCCCACACCCTTGGTGCTCACCAAGCACATTTGGATCGCCAGGCAATGCATGAGACATAATGCTGGGACACTACCCTCGGGTCAGTTTATTCTGGTTTCCAAGGTTGTGGTCTGTAGTCACTCAAGGTGTCGAACAATGGGCACAGCTTGCATCCAAAAAGAAAGATACCAGCCCTCAAGAGGCGTCAAAATGCCGACTGCACTAAGCCCTAAGAAAGCTCTCCACATCCTCCTCCTTTGGTGAAAATTGGAAAGCTTGCATCTATCACGGACAATCCCAAAATGCCACTTTTCCCACCAGTTCTTGGGAATCAAAACTTTACTAAAGGTGCGGGACACGTTTAGATGGTGCCATCAGACTCGTAGTGATTTCTGATGTTGACTCCGACAACTCACAGTATTCAAGAGGAGTTCCAGCTAGGAATGTGTACCGTTCAGCGCGTTCGCAAGATTGTTGAGTGACAGCCCCACGCTCGGATGCTGAGGTGATAAGATCTTCAACTTGATTTCGAGCGCTAGCTGGAAGAGTGGAAGCGCTTCTTCATATTTGCCCAAGCCTTTACAATACCAAAAGCACACGGGCAGGCACCAAACAGTCAGCAATGCTGAGGCTGGTTATTTACTCACGGGCTGCGGTGACTACACCGAGGATCGCCGGTTAAACAGTTCACTGAACTTAATCACGGATCCAACAACACTTGCAACCACTTCAAACAAACACACACATCGGTCAGACACAGAACAGCGCAAAGCGTCTTGCCGTGCAAAGGTGGATAAGAGAGGGTAAAAGGGATGACCTTCGTAGATCATCGCCAAGTTATTGGCTGGAGTCGCCATCTGGGGATGATCGTCGGCATATACGGTCTTATAGATTTGAGTTGCTTGCAGCAGGAGGGGAAGAGCCACCCTCGGTTTGCCCATGGCTGCAAGTAAACGACCGAGCCAGTCTCAGGAACCTCTGAGGACATTAAATCGAAATAAGCTTGGGATACGGTCTTAAACCCATCCATATTTAGCTTGGGCAACATTCTCCCCCCACGAAAGGCACAGTCTCCATTCTATAAGATGAAGGTTGTGGAGCATTTATCCCTGTGCCCTTCTGGAAATCAATCAGTTAGCAGTGAACCTCACCTAGAAAGAGCATGCCCTTGTTATTAAGTGACGCAGCAAGAGACGGATGATTCGAGTCAAGTTCTTTCTCTTTGAGGACGAGGCAGCGCTCGTAATACCGTAAGGACTCTTCGTATTCTCCCATACCTGCTCCCCCTCGCCCCAGGCTGGCACTGGACAAGCATCCTCTGGCTTTCTGCAAGGCGAAAAGCAGAGATGGCGTTCGAACAGAGGGAAGTGCAGCGAAAGCTAGCGCAAGATCTCGGCTGACGGGGTTTCCATCGAGCGCCGAAAGCTAGCGCAAGGTCTCGGCTGACGGGGTTTCCATCGAGCGCCGAGCTAGCGCAAGATCTCGGCTGACGGGGTTTCCATCGAGCGCCAGCTAGCGCAAGGTCTCGGCTGATTTCCATCGCCTGAAGATCTCGCTGGGGGTTTTCATCGAGCGCCGAAAGCTAGCGCAAGGTCTCGGCTGACGGGGTTTCCATCGGGCGCCGAAAGCTAGCGCAAGGTCTCGGCTGACGGGGTTTCCATCGAGCGCCGAAAGCTAGCGCAAGGTCTCGGCTGACGGGGTTTCCATCGAGCGCCGAAACAGCGGGCAGCGCTTTCAGCACAGCACTTCGTACCATACTGAACACGCCTGAGAAACAATTTCGCGAGTGAGCTTGAGTACGTTTAATCCGTTATTTTGTCTCAAGGGTGCATACTCTGAAGTAGTGAAGCCATGTTGTTGAGCGCCGGGGCCGTTGCCAGATGCTCTGTTCCATGACTTTCCTCTCGAATTTTCAGTGACCTCTCAAGTGCGGGTTTCGCTTCTTCGTATCTTCCCAAATCTGTCAAAGCGGGCACCGTAATCAACAGTGCGTCGAGTAGAGCTGACACAAGAATAGAATAACCATCGAAAACTTCAACGGGCTCATTGACCATAGTGGCGGTCCTCGGTCTCAGCTGAGCTTGAACCAAATGTGGATCGATTTCGTATTGTGCGAGCCTTAACCTCTACATGTTTACGATCTCGCACAGGACAGACTTCTAACCGACGAAGAAGCAGGAAGACAAAGTCTGAAATATCAAGCAGTTTGAGGCTTTCCCCTACTCCTGGATTCACCAGAGGCGTGTGTTCTGAAAGCCAAAAGCTATTTTGTTCGAAAATCGCAGTGATGAGGACAAGCGCCGCATATGCATTGCTTGCTGTTCAGAATCAAAACGGCGTGCCACACCTTTCAGAAGCCTCGCATAATTGTTGAGCCAGCTGGCCAGCTCTTCAACACATTCGGGATTCTTATCTCCGATCTCCACGCACTTGCGTCGCATGGGGAGTGCGTCGTTGTACCGCCCTTTCACTGCGGCGTGGTCCAAAGAATATGCAGCTTTTAGCAGAGCAAACTGGAAGGGCATTTCAAGACTGCAAGGTCACAAGGCACACTTCGCGTGACGACGAAGGCATCGATCGATGGGAGCCACCGAGGCAACTCCGTCTTCATCGTGGAGATGACACTCTGCAAGTTTCCATTTTATAGTGCTTTGCAAGTTTCCATGACGCCATGCTGACGTGGCGACCTGTTGAGACGACCAGACATGCACAACTCGCTTCGAGAAGGTGTGATGACTCATGCGATATCTCGACGGATGATTGATTGGGCTCGCGCAGCCTGTCTTTCCAAGCTTGCACAAGGCAACTGAGGACGAAACGCGTCTCACAAGTAAGTCGAGGAGATCATCATACAACTGCTTCCATTGTGGCCCCAGTACCTTCATACAAGAGCGCCAGGTTGTTTACTTTGTCCGCCACCTCCAAAGCATACTGGCCATATAGCCCCTCGTCGACTTCAACCGCTTGCCTCATATAGCTGGTCGCCTCCTCGAGTTGCCCGGTCTCTGCAACGAGAACGTCGCTTCAAAGAGCGGAGCGCGTAGCGGAAGGGACGCCGCCGGGAGTGGCGACACAAAGCAGGCACGCACGCACAAAAGGTACACTCACCGTTCAGGAGATTGGATAGATTACAGAGGTCGCGCGAGCAGTCGGCGTGTATCTTTCCGTGCAGCTTGACGTTGATATCTAAGGCGTTGAGGAAGTGCTCCTTGGCCCGCTCGAACTGGCCGCAATCTGAACATAAACGCAATAATCGATCACAATGACCCCCTGGTAGTGGTAGACTTCGCGGGAGCAGGAGCCCCCTCCTGGCAGTCTGGTGCAGGCTCAAAGTGTTCAACAATAGGAGAAGTTCTGTTCATTTGCTGTGACCGGAATGAAATAAGATTCAGGAACTTCCCAAGTAGGCTTTCAACACGTGTCACCCTGTAGCACTACAGCTATGACAAGTGAGGACAGGCGATCCGGTATCTCACTCTGCAATAATATCGCTATGTTGTTATGTGCGAGGGCGACATCCGAATGCTCAGGTCCAAGTTCTTCTAACTTGAGTTTAAGGGCCCGTCCCGCAGGTTCCAGAGCTTCTTCACCCTTGCCCATATCTGAAAGTGAACCATAGAATGCTCAGTCAAAATTCACAACAAGCTGCAGGCACTGGGGCATCGCCCAAGTTCAGCCTATGCGCTCATACCGCGCAAGGGCTTGCACACTTCTCGAAGCTCAAACAAACAAACTGAAATTTTTGCATGGCCCGAGAGGTGACAGCATATCTCTTGCTTGATAGGTGTGAAATCACCTTTCAGGGTGGCTGCCAAGATGTACAGAGTTTGCACAATTTCAGTGACTGCCACATTTTCCTTGATGGCTATTTCCACGCTTCGTTCCAGCAAGGGTGGCGCTTCCTCGAGGCGTTTCGCCGCTGAGAGGTGAAATCAGTTGACAAATTAGTCTTAAGATAACGCTTCATTCGACTGACCGCATGGTTCATTCCGATATAAGCATGGGTGCAACAAAAACACAGGCTTAAACCCTGGAGTGAACAGCGCGAGGAAGTTGCGGGTGAGGAGTCTGGGCGCACACCGAGATATAAGCCAGCCAAGTTGCGAGCTTTGACCATCACATCTTTGTGATCTGGGCCGTACTGCTCCTCAGCACTCTTCAACGCCGCTTGGTACTTAGGCAGTAGCTCTTGAAATAGCTCGTCATCTAGTGGAAAGACAAAGGAGTGAGTAAAGTCGTACCCACGAACTTGGAACAGTGCAAGTGGTCGTAACGCAAAGAATAAATTTTGACATTTTTTCACTTCTCTGCGCTCACACGAAGCTGCTGAAGGTTGTCACGGCAAAAACAGCGAAGAACACACGCTGCGGAATGTGATTAGATTACGCCTGTGCCTCTATTGCACCGTTCTTGGACGCCGCGCGCAGTAGCAAGCAGGCATGATTACAACGCCGGACAGCAGAATGAAAAAGTAAATACGAAGCGGACGGTCTCGTGGCTCACTTAGTTTAAGCTTTGATGGTGCAACCTGTCGAGGTGCTCCAGAATTTTCCGCTGGCTCATTGGGCACAGAAACGACTTGATTGGTTGGAACAGGCGCAGGCGCAGGCGCAGGCGCAGGCGCAGGCTGCGCTGCGGGCGCTGGTGCGGGGGCAGCCTCAGGGGTCTTATTACTGCTGGTGCCTGCACCCATTTGGCTTTAAAAAATATTGAGGTACAAAACGTCGTAGGCAAAAGGAAAGGTAGAAGGGTTACGAGCTTCGCAGCATCATCGTGCTTTCTAGGTGCAGCATATTCATGATTTGATGATGTGCGAGGTCAGGGAAAATGCACGCAATATCACAATTCGGCCAAAAAATAATGATTGAACAACAAATTATTGAGTGTGTTCTAGTTCTTCTAAAATGTAGCTTCCTCAATTCTACGCGACTCCCTCTCTTCTGACGGTCTCTATCGTCTATGTCAGGATTCACGTTGACGTTGCGTTGCGAGGTATAAAATAATACATGCGCTGCGCTGGTGCTAAATTCGTAAATTGAAGCTTCAAGCTAACGGCCTATAATAATAAACGCTCACGTTAAAAATGCTCATTCATGTCATGTCATGTCATGTCATGTCATGTCATGTCATGTCATGTCATGTCATGTCATGTCATGTCATGTCATGTCATGTCATGTCATGTCATGTCATGTCATGTCATGTCGTCATGTCATGTCATGTCATGTCATGTCATGTCATGTCATGCCATGTCATGTCATGTCATGTCATGTCATGTCATGTCATGTCATGTCATGTCATGTCATGTCATGTCATGTCATATCATGTCATGTCATGTCATTGTCATGTCATGTCATGTCATATGTCATGTCATGTCATGTCATGTCATGTCATGTCATGTCATGTCATGTCATGTCATGTCATGTCATGTCATGTCATGTCATGTCATGTCATGTCATGTCATATCATGTCATGTCATGTCATGTCATGTCATGTCATGTCATGTCACCCGCCACCGCTATCGCTACCGCTACCGATACTAGGCTTGGTTGATCTCAATTTTGAGATCTCCGCTAGGCCTGTAGGCATCTGAAATCTGATCGTTCGATCATCTCATCATTCGTTTATATTTCGTATTTATACAAAGAATACAAACAGAGGCGGACCTGGCGGACCGGACCTGGCGGAGCGGAGCGGAGTGGCGCTGGCGGTGTCATCGTTATGCTTATCGTTTGGAGATCGTCAGATCGGAAATTTGTTCGTGTCACCCGTTGGGATTCGATTTTTGTTTGTTTAAGTAAGTACTGTAAGGTAATTTGCTTTGGTCCTAGAACATGAAGAGCAGAGGTCCGCGTCCGCTACCGCTACCGCTGGTCTCGCGTATCGAAATGGACATGCACATTTTACATTATATAAAAATTTTATTCCTTAACCGCATCATATCAAAATCTGGGTTTAGTGATCTGATGGGGACTCCCCGCGCAGGTTCAAATCCTGCTGGCACCGTTATATTTGTGGGTGCTATGGCCGAGTGGTTAAGGCGTCAGACTCGAACACTTTAATGTTTCGGCAAGCCTTTTTCTGAGATATTCAAGGTTTTTCTGGAGGTGGATATTTAAAAACGCGACGGATATCAGTCATGATTATAAATACTTATAGCGTTATTATTGGGATTGCTAATATGTAGCCGCCCCGGAACGTGCAGGTGCAGAAAAAGCATACCAAATTTTGTCGAAAGGGCACGTTCTGAAGGTTTGCGGTACTCGAGGGCTTGGGCTCACATTCGTACTTTGGGGTTGTGCGAGAATCCAATTTGTCGCAAAGATTTAGCATGCTACTTCTTTACATCATCTCTTAACACCGTAAGGGCGAATTCGTTTTTAGCAGTATGGGATCAGTATGAGGGCGGAAACATCCATGATTGCCACGGTAGTCAACTATTGGATATTTATGAAGTATTAGTGCCCATATTGGGGACTCTTGGGCAAGGTCCCTCAACCTTGCAATGCCCACCAAACTCGGTTTATCGAGTGGGGGACTTTGTGGAAAGTGCAGAGGTGTTCTGCTGCCAGGTGACAAAAGCGTGCTCTATGGAGAGTGCTATAAAGGCTTCAAATCAAGGATATGGTATTTTCCCCCATTGGTATACACCATGATACGTCATCGCCCACTCATAACATCACGTCAATAGTGGTGTCATGTTCATGGCGCATGCCCAAAAATGCCCCCAGCAGCTGTTCAATCGAATTTCCTTAAGTATGGTGATGGTGGGTTACATATATTCATGTGTGCACATACGGTGCGAGTGATAACGAAGTGCCATATCTGTGAAAACAAACACACAGTGAAGCACTACTAATAGGGTGCTACGCTCGCATATGTCAACCGTGAAACTGTGAAGCTATACACAAGATAATACGATGTGTTATAGCTTCCGCCGAAAGCATGTGATGACAACCCCTAGGATGTCAGGTGTGGAAATGACAGATGCTATGAACTGTTTGACTACCGAAGTCGATATCGGAGATGGCGCTGATGACAGTGAAGAAGTCATAGTAGTCGAGCCGTATCGGTGATGACACAGATGACGATGACACCGTCGGCGTGCCAAATCCAGCACACCACCTCGAGTGAGGTGGGCAGACCAGAATGCATACACTCATACCAATCTCCAGTCCGGACCAGAAAGAACCACAATCATGTCTGCCAGGGCTGAAAACCCCAAAAAGCTGGACAAAGTCCACACGGTCCTGGCAGACCTATCAGCTCCCTATCTCTAGTGCCACTCCTCCACCGGGGGAATAGTATGTTGCTGTGCCCTAAGGGTCCGCACACCGCGGTGTCATGCAGCCGGATGCTTCGTCGGGGATATGACAAGGAGTACCCGAAGGCAGGTCCAGGTCAACCCGTCACCGTCAGACTTATAGACAAGGGAAGATGTAGGGAGGGTCACAGCTGGTGGAGGCAGAGGCTCTCACGTACGAGACAGGTGCCGGTCACGGGTCACCGAAGGGTACATAAGGTCGTAGGAGTCAAGGTACGGCATGCAACATTCACATAATAGGTCTTGTGCATGCTTGCTAAACCTCTAGGCTAACTGTCAATCTATCGGCTGGTTGTTTTCCGTAAATATTTTCAAAACCAAATCATAAAGTACCTGCAACAAAGTACCTGCAAAGCACAGTCAAATACAAAACCCAAAACAGGACAAAACAGAGGGTACTCACAGTCAGATCATGTTGCTGCTTTCTGAGTAGGCCTCCATGTCGAAAATCCAAAAGATCTGGCAGCCTGAATAACTGCCTTTTGCATATCCATGTAGCTGTCAAAGAGCATGTTGAAGTAGGGCACGGTGTTCTTGGTGGGAGGAACTAGCTTGGTGTAGGGGTCAGCCAAGTTCTTCTCCGAAGGTACCCTCCAGCACATAATCCAGCCCAGTCTGACAAAGTCTACTGGAATATCCTAGTTCACTAGATATCAGAAACTCCCGAACTGTGTGGATAAACTCATAAGATAAATAAACCCTAAGCTAGATATACCCGGAACGGTCTCGGACGGTTTCGGAGTCTAGCCTACCTGTGACACAGCGTGTGTCACAGCACGAACCTATAGATCAGTCAGCAGTCCAGTGTTGGTCCTAGGAGTCTGTCATAGGGGCCTGACCGGGACTCCCAGTCAGGGCTGCCTATACAGATTTCAGCAAAGTCTTTGAGCATATGGAATCTGACCAGAACATGCTTGATTTTCTGGGATAGAGGAATGTTCTCACGCAATAGATCTGCATGCATCATTATCCAGGAGAAGAGGAATTGGAAGCTCTAATCTGGGGCAGGTTGTTGAGGCTGGTAGGTATTCTGTGCTTCTCATATTTTGATAGTCTACTGGCCTGCGGTCTGATTCTGAATAAATCTCGAGCTCATCTGTTACTGACTTGCCATCGGGCCTGCGCACCACCGACTCCTGTACCCGTAGGTGTAGTGTAGTCCAGGAGTTTAGTAAGGAGGGTGCCTGGCTGTAACCCAGGGTAACTGAATGCAATGCCAGTGGCAACCCTCTCTGCTTCAGTGATCTCAGAATCAAGTCCAGTAGTAGAGGGTGGTTGCCCTTGAATAGGGTGTTGAATATAGCCGAATATTTCTGTCAGCATAAACATGAGAGATACCACCCGCTGAGCTGCGGTAGATGCTGCAACATATTCTGAACCTGTAGAAGATGTCTCTGTGATAGTCTGTCGGACTGTACCATACTGTAGAATCATGCCACAGAAGAATATAACCATGCCAGAGTATGATCTAGCTGAGTTTTCCAAGTCTCTGGCCAGGTCGGCATCGGAGTACACAAACAGTGTGAGCACACGTGCTGGCCTTTCAGGGTAGTAGAAGGCCATCCTGTAGTGTGCCGTGCAGTCCAGATACTGTGCAATTCTGATAAGAGCTTTCATCGAGTCCTCTGAGGGACAGGCCACAAACTGTGATAGATAGATAACTGCATAATAGATATCTGGTCGTGAAGTTCGGTTGTGCCAGAGCAGAGACCCAAGGATAGACCGATAGGGCTTTACCAGAGTGAGGTCAAGGTCTGCTGGTTTCGATATCACAAGCTTAGAGTCCATAGGGGTGCGGAAGGGCCTCTCGGGTATGTTATTAGCTGTCATAAGGTCCTTAATTTGCCGAGACTGATTGAGGTATACCCCCTGGTCATCATGCTGCACTGTCATCTGAAGGATAGAGGATATAGGACCCAGGTGTTTGGCCTTAAAGGTTGCTCTGAAAGCAGTCCAGAAAGCCCTCTCAAGAGCCGTGGAACAGGCCATACCAAAGTCATCCACATATACCACACACATAGCCTTAACCGTAGGCGTGTAGATGAAATAGATACAGGCATCATGTGTAGACTGCCTGAATGAGTGTCCCATGTATTTGAAACTGAGCATAAACTGTTTAACCATTCTCTGCCATGATGCACCGGCAATCTTGAGACCGTACAGCGCATATGAGAGTAATGCATAGCTGTAACCCTTAAAAGTATAGCCAGAGGGAAACTGAATCCAAACGGGGAACTCAAGCTTAGCATGCATAATGTTAAGGTCTCACAAGCGAGCCTTAAGATATAATATGATATGATAAAATAGCACGGTGTTATTGAACAGTAACACTCGGGCAGCGTAAGAGCGGGTGATGAGTGCAGTGCTTCGTCCGAAGATACTGTTGTAGCACAACGCTACCTCATCTATATCGAATGCCTCCCATCTCATAGATGGCACCGCTATTGGGTTGTGAACCCAAGGCATTGGTTGAACGACTAGTATCGGCTGAACGAATAATGCGTTCGCCATATGATACTCGCATGCTTGTTTAGAACATGCTAGAAGCGAAGATGATTTCTTCTCCGAACCATTCGGTACTTCAAGATAGCATCTTGCTTCGCCATCTCGAGTCCGACATACTGGCCTCTCGATGACATGTGTCATTCAAGTCTTACCTTGAATAAATGACAGATGATATGACTTATCATCTCGATGACATGCACAGTCATAGTCGACCGTACTGACGACTGTCTGTCATTATAATATATGACATGACTCGACATGACATGACATGACATGACATTGTGTGACATGCTTGACAGGTATGACACGTATGACATGTATGACACATATGTCATGGGTCATAACCCTGACAGATCTCCCCTCTTAAAAGAGTTGTGACCTCACAACGGGCATACCTTTGTATATGTCTTTGATGTCTTTGTTGTTGTTGCTTCTGCTGGTACCAGTCTTCTTACACCGATTTGAGGCGTCCATCATGGTGTTTTTAGGATATTGGGGGGAACTGAGTCCACTTTGAACCCTCACCTTAGGCATTAGCCTTACAGTTCTTAGGATGTAGCCCCCTTTGAATTGCGTATCGTATTGCAGAGTGACGATTCAAGGTTCAATGAATTGCGTTTCGTGATACAGATTGACGCTGGAACTGCGTATCGTGTTTCAGAGTGACGATTCAAGGTATCCGAGGTTTACGTTACGGATTGTTTGCGCTAGCCGTCGACGCCTTTGCGAACGATGATCCCACGAATTAACAATTTCTCATTAATCGAACGATTCTCGGCCTTATATATACAACTGATCGACGAAAACCCTTAGGTACATGTTTCCACAGTTATTATATATTAGTGCACCCAACCCTTCCTCCCCTCCTGAAGCTACTTTGGAGGTTCACAGGTGGTTCGGGGAGCCCGATGTTTCCGGAGTTATTTCACCGGGGGCTTGTTTTAATGCAAACGGAGTGGCCCTGCTTAACGGAATTGGACTTATAATCCTTAACCGGTCTGCTTAACTCCTCAATTCTTTTAGTCCAGTACGCACGCTTTGACGAACATCTGTCGATTCAGAGTGGATTCGCCACGTACTAATGTGAAATTTATTTTAGTTATGTGTGTCAGGCATAACTTAGGATCACAACTCCGTCTACCTCAGTCGATGTCTCCGGTAGCTTCGGATGACTGGCCATAGGATCCGATGACAAACCACGGTCTTGGCAAAGGTAGCATTAGCAGTTTTTTCACAGATATTGGTACCCGCATATGCGTATCTGTGTAAGGGTATGATTTATACAAGGCTCACTACACCTCAGCAAGGAAGGATCAATTCCCGCTCCTGTCATATCAATTTGATGCAGGGTAAAAATGTTAGGGATGTAACCCTGCAGTTCTCGGGATGCAGCCCTGCAGTTTTTGGGATGCAGCCCTGCAGTTCTTGGGATGCAGCTCTGCAGTTCTTGGGATGCAGCCCTGATATATATACGACCGATCGACGAAAACCCTTTAGGTACATGTTTCCACGGCCTGATTATTATTTGGTCGGCAATTATTGGCAAAAGTCATCGGCTATAAGCTTTTGACTCAGAAGCCACATTGTTATAGAAGCTGCGACCTATTGTGACCATATGCGGCAGTTATGCCTTCAGCATACGTAGACAATATGATTATGTGGAACTTATAATCCCACTTAAGTTGCATCATGATAAATTTGTCCAGGTGTTAACAAGTGTTCAGGATTTGATAAGGGGTTGACGCCCCACAGGCCAAAGGTCATTGTCTCATAAGGCTCGCCTCAAGTGTGCGGCTTTGAGGAGCAGCGTCTCGGCGAGGCACAGGCATGATGCTTATTTGACCATGATGGAGCTGGAAATGAGAATGCTCAAGATACCCGAAGACAGGAAGGCTTTTTGTTGGCCAGAGTTGCTGTCTAGATGCTTAACCTCGATGGGGTTGCATTCGGATACAAACTGTGCAACCATGCATGTGACTTATGCATTGGTGTATGACTTTGATGAATTGTCTCTTGTCATGAACCTGGAAGGAATGACGGGCAAATAGCTAGAGTGGCGGATCTCACTCACTCGGCTTTGCTGTTATGGAATTCGATGCCTGTTGGCACAACTGGCAATCCTTTGCTCAGATGCTTTCCTTAAGACATTTGCAACAACTTGTGTGCCAGCTTCTCTAGATTTGGGGAGAAACCATGGATCAACAATTCATCAATCAAAACACATGTTACCAAGGCTGATTCACAATCAGCATTGACAATCAGCATCTCAGGCTGTTGACGTCAAAGTGATGGTCGTAAGCTTACAATATAGCTTATTCACATTTGAAAAACCATCGTTCTCCTATGTCTGTGACCTTCATATAATATGATAGAGCCAGAGAAATATGCATCTATGATTTCTTCATAATGAACTTCATGTGTCAGTAAGTCAAATAAGACTTCATTTGATGCTTCAATCGGCATGATGTACCGTGTCATCAACTTTATGACTGCTATACACCGATGCTGGAACTTTTGATAAGATTTTTAATCTTCCAAGCAAAATCACAATGATGTAAATCAATTTGTGGCAGCTGTATGAAGAATGAATGAATCTATATTCCTTCCTCCCCCTTTTAAAAAGAGGGGGAATTGTATCAAACCAATCAGATGGTGATGGAGAATGCTATTCAATCATTATGTTATGTGAAAATGGTTTGATAGAAAATCAGACTGAGATTACTCATCGAATGCTTTCGAGGTAACAATGTCAATATGAACACCGATTCTCTCTACGTCATACCGGCAATATGCCTGACGTTTTTGAATGTGGCAAATGCCAAATGATGTCAATTCACTGTGATTCGATATGCAGTTTTTGGGTTGCAGCCCACATACATTGTCAGTTCAGGGTCACTATAGTGTGCCCAACTTAGACAATGGTGTGCCCAACTTAGACAATGGTGTGCCCAACTTAGACAATGTTTCTGGATAATGATTGTCATAATGAACAACGAAATCAGTGATGGTACTGAAGTTAATTTTGGTATCGAAGCTAATGAAGAGTCAATTAAGAAGTGTCTGTAATGATAACAACTTACTACGAGTTGTATTTCCGTAGTTGATGGATGGCTGGCATGTCATTTCATTGTGACTAGAACATGGCATCGCCCAGTGATATGTGTATCTTCTTCAGTACATGATCACTTATCTTATATGGTACCCATTTTATTTTTGGGCATATATTATTCAGAATGAACTGCGCTTGGAAACCATATGCAGATTGCGGGTTCGAATCCCGACATGGCTTTTCCAAGACTTCGTGGCCTAATGGACGAGGCGACAAATTTCTAAACATTCCAGAATGAGTTTTCAAAGAGTCTTAATTCCTTAATGAAGCATGCTTGTCTTATGTGCCAAAATGATATGAAACCACAAGTATGGTGTCAATCTATATGTGGATGGTTTATACCATTGCATGCTATTCCACAAATAAGTAGTGATGTCAGAATAAAAATTTTGGACAATTGCAACTCAGTACAAACCCGAGTGCATTCAAGTCCACTTGTATGCTCAGAATCTGAATCTAATGTACTTTCTATATGCACAGGATAGAATATATTTTCTATGTGATTCTGGATTCAGGAACTAGAGTCAATGAAAAACTCCTTTCCTATTTCAGAGGATGAAACCTTTATTCCCTTAGGTGCAATACCTTATCTTAAGGAATAGTCATTTTCAATACAAGTTTCAATCGATTTTCTCAAATCTGTCACTTTATGATGATCAGACTGGTCAATTTTACAGCATAACCACTTTCCCTTGTTGAAGGAGATGACTCCTGTCATAGGGCGGTATGTTGGCTGTTTCATATGACACATGGAAAACATGAGTGGCTCTTGGAGAATTTCGGGGAAAATATCCTAAATTGGCTGACTATGCCCAAGAATGACCGAAGAGATTACTTGCCATCTTTAGCCATATGGCGTAGAGGCCGCTTACCAACGGTTGGGTCATAAGCTGGATAGCTATGTTAGCTATGTTGGAGGCTGAATAGCCATGATTGCACAGATTCTGTCTTCCATGATGAATAGACCTCTGAGATATGGTGTCTGATGAATCAATACTTTTGACAACAACTCAACCTTTAGGTATGATGAAGAGCTGATGATCTTTGCTGCACTGCAATTGTTTAATGTGCACTACTGAAATGCCTCATGATATAATAATCTCACAGAATAGGCATTGTTCAATGGCGGTGTGATCAGATATGTAATGATCCATGAAGACAAGATGGTTGGTATGGCTCATTCAGCAGGCATGATTACCTCAAAGAGATGCCAATACACGGATACATTTTAAGGCATAAGGGCAATAGACTTATTATATAGTCTTCAAAGGCAGCTAGCATTTATGCTGCATTGGTCAGCTCAGTGGCTTTTGACCTTTCTAGGTGTTGTACTCAGGTCGTAGCCTGCATATTGCATTGAGTAATCTTGACACCTTTAATGATCCAATCAGATGAAATATCAAGAATGGTTGCCCTTTTTCAATGATCATCGGTGGCAGAGGCTATGGTGCTTGCACCGAGTCAATATACAATTCTAGTCTGGATACATGATAGACCAGATGCATACAATGTCTAGGTCTTCAAAATCAAGCTCATATGTATATCATGGCTGATGACCTTAGAAATGTTTGACACATGTGTGTGTCAACTTCATGGAGTTCTGCATGGTTTGACTGTATATAGTCACGATTCCCAAAACAAAAAGAATGATGCAACTTACTTTGTTTTATTATTTGTCTTTATTATGTATTTGGGTTTTAGTTGTATTTTTAGCTTATCATCTTCCCCCCTCAAGGAAGTGTATTGCTAGGCGGTTGTCAAGTGCCGTTTAAATACAACAGAGGTCCGACCTCTATGTGATGACGTGGAAGCTTACTATGAAGCTGGATAGCAGTTCTCGGGATGCAGCCCATTGCACCAAAGGTGCATCGCAGTCGTTGGGATGCAGCCCGAATCCACGTCATCAGCGTGGGTCATATAGTGCCCATGCATGTGTTGTATAAAATACAACACTACCCTCCAGCGGCGAAGTGGTTTGCCATTACCATCATCGTATGCTGTGGGATATCAATATATGATCAGAGAGCATGGTAATATGTGTACCATGTTTGTCAATATCGGAGAGACTGTGTCTTCTTTAAAATCCTAATGATTATATGTATAATGGTGCTATACTGATGTCAACACCTTCTCTCTGAGTGATTTATTGATTTCAGATGTGATGTCGTGGCAGTCATAAAATATGTCCACGTCATTGGCACGAGTCATATTGTGTCCATGCATACGCGATCTTAGCGCAGGTCACAATACAGTGCCCGAGCATACGCGATTTTAGCGTAGGTCATATTGTGCCTCAATTTATTACATCTGAGAAAATCTATTATGTTGTGAGTTTAGACAGCATTGTACTGATTGCAATGCTTTTTCTGATGATTTATATATCACAGGTTATACCAAATGTGATGATCAGTCCAGTGCAATATTTTGTCACCGGAATGTACAGGGATTGTGAATGATTGCAATCCAGCCGGAGGAATAATCTCAACAGCTATTCTGTACTAATGAATTCATCGGAGTTATACTCATTTCGATGATTCGAAGCCCATGTCATTTGAAGTGATGACAACTCATATGAATATATAAGGGTTTCCTCAGAATGCTTTTATGTGATGTCAACATATTATGAACAATTCACTTGCATCTTAGGACAACGGAGTTACGCTTGGAAGGTTTTGTATGGTGGTCACCCAACAGTTGTCAGCTGTTATTCGAATGCCACATTCTGCCTTTAGTACTGGAACTATATCAACCAGTCTTACAGCGATGCACCTGTCCTTCCCACTCTTATGTACGGCTATAGTGCCAAAGTGTATCAGGTGGGATATATATATACATTATATAACTATCATCTTCTGATCCAGGATATGCAATTAAGCATGGTATCAGGTTATATGTTATGTATATAGTTCAGCATTCCAAACTTACTCGAGGATGTAAATGCTGAGCAATAGTCAACTTATAGTCATTGGGATGTAGTTTCCCATCCGATTTTACACTTTGTTAGTGATGGTGGATTTAACGTTGTACAGATTTCAACGTTACTTGTGGATGCAGTGGTTTTATCAAAAGCAATCCATCAGAAATCACCAGATCGGAATATAAAATGGATATGTGTGTGATCCTATCCACCTTCTTCCCTCCTTGAGGAAGTGTGAACACATAGGCAGGTCAGTTGCCTATATACCTTATGATATAGCATGCAGTCCTTATAGGAAGCAACTGATTACAGTTTTAGGGTTGTTGCCCAACAGTTCTTGGGTTGTTGCCCAACAGTTCTTGGGTTGTTGCCCAACAGTTCTTGGGTTGTTGCCCGAAATATTGTCATGACTGTGCTGATTTCAGCATGACATATATGCCAAACACGAAGTGTTTTCTATTATATAGGTGGCATTTTAGGGTATGTAACGTTACAGTGACCCTTATCTCTTACAGTGATATTAGGGTGTTACATGCCATCAGTAACCCTGAAATATCTTA
This sequence comes from Cymbomonas tetramitiformis, assembly GCA_001247695.2. NCBI lineage: Eukaryota > Viridiplantae > Chlorophyta > Pyramimonadophyceae > Pyramimonadales > Pyramimonadaceae > Cymbomonas > Cymbomonas tetramitiformis. The sequence continues at coordinate 52,901 of LGRX02033463.1, forward strand.
AATTAAAGCAGTATGAACATTTTGCAAAGATATTTAAGCAAAACTGCATTTAATTTTTCACTGTGTATCACGTGGTTTTTAGGAGGTATGTTACACCCCTGTAACTGTACACGTGAATATAGGGAGTATTAGGGCGTTACAGGTGCTGTACTATTTTGAGCATATTTTTCAATAGCCAATAAAATAGGGTAACGAAAAAAATGAAACCCAAATTTTCATTTTCAGATCTAACGTATTTATTTTTCACGTATTTCAGTACAGCAACTCTGTATACCCCTATATATTACACACCTGATATTTAGGGTGTTACACGAGATATGACCATGGTCATTATGTTTTTTCTGATACCTTAATAGGTATAAAATCATAATTTGAAATAAAATGGGGTCGGAATTTCAGTTTTGAAATTTATCGCCAACGATTTTTACCCATTTTTCACCTTTTTGGCCATTTGATTATATACCTCAGTAATATATCACGGTGTGTGTGGAAGTTGCAAGTTACAGAACTAATGCAACTTATCTCACTTTTGCACATGATAATTTTCATGGCATAATAGTGAATATCTCTGATGATCAACATCTGTGGTTGATCATAAATATGGGTTTTACTGATTTGAAACCCATGGAAGTTAGTTCACTTCCTGATGATTTATTAGGTGTATCAACTGTAAGCGGATTAACCACTTAAGTGATAACTTGTCAGAACCTATGATATATTTGGGCATATGGCTGTGCACTGAGAGCATATCAAAGTGATATCTCTAGATTCCAAATATATCAGGACACAACTTGATAATAATCTAAGCAGTTCAACACAACACAATGTGTGTGTGTGTGTCCACAACAACCTCTGTCAGTTCAATATGTAAGTACTGATCTGAGTATGTACATGCTTATTGTGCTGATCATTTCTGAATCAATTGTCACAATGCAGTGTGGTTGTTGTTCTTGCTCCAGCGATGATATGTAGGACGTGTGGACAATGCTCAGCAGTGACCAGCTGCTATCTGAGCATTGTATGATGCCTTCGGGTCTGGAGATTTCTCCATCCAGCCCTACAGCATGTTGGATTATTCTGTCCCCATCTATCGCCATCACTTGACATCCAGTTGTTATCGTGATCAAACTGGATGGTACTATGTATCATGTATTGATATGATTATTGATTATTGCACTTTCGAATCAGTGCATTATCAATCTACATAGTAGTGTCAGTGATAATTTATTACACTTGTGAATCAGTGTAAGGTCATATATTTAATAATACATAAGTGATGCATAAGTGTAGTGACTTATTTAAGCAGTGACTTATGTTCATGTACTTGCTGATTGAGTACATGTAAGTGTGTGTGAAATTGTTCACTATACACACTTGTATGCAGGTGATTTCTGGTATTACAATATACCAAGATGATTTATCATGCAGGATGATCTGTATACCAAGTACTGAATAAATCTAACATGATATATATCAGCTTAGTGGTGATTGTAATCCTGCATACTCTCATTTACAGTAATGAGTTGCTTGGTTTATTTCACATGTAGTTCCGGTGAGCATTCCATTCAGTGATCCACCATAGAACGAACATGCTCATCCCAAATCCTTCGTCAGAGCATGTCGAGCTAATTATGGTGTTAAGATCACCTTCAGGCACCTTACACTTACTACATGGGTTCCAATATAGCTTACATGCATTGCAGTATGCTTTGTGCGATGTATGATGTATTGTGATGTGATGCTATATGTCCCAGTTGTTATCGTGATCAAACTGGTTTGTACACTACAGCTGTTATCGTGATCAAGCTGTATGAATAATGCATGCACATATCACAGTGATGCAGTTGCTCAGTATAATAATGTACATGTGATGTAATGCACATCTGCTGCATGCACTCAGTATATACTCAATGATGGTGTATACTGCAAATATATGTGTGTATGTGTGTGGTGCTGCAGTCATTATAATCTCCGCACACTCGAATTTTGCACACACTATGATGTTGCTGCAGAGTATTTGAACAAGGCTACAATTCAAGCAATTGCAATATCTTTATGGCAGGAAAGATTGACCAGTAAATTAACAGGTTGAGCAACAGCTCCTCCAAATAGTTACTTCAAGTTAGAACAGCCTCCAAATGGGCAATATTCAGGTCTTATACTTTCAAGGCGCGCAGTTCATATCTCTAATCGATCTGTCCCATGTCGGCTGGCATATCATCATCTGCCACCTATACAAATCCTAATCAGAGAATCTGCATTTGGACAATCCTAATCAAGACAGTTGATTTCATTGTCCCCCTACGTTTCTGGACGCGTGCAATACATCGTATTGAACACATATTGCAGGCATATTGCACGCGTATTGACAATAAATGTTCAATACAATAAAAAATGTTACAATATGTGTGCAATATGCCTGCAAGCGCTCCAACATGTGTGCAACATAGTATTGCAGTGAGCCCTCATGTATTGGAGACATATTGAAGTTCTGATGCAGAGAGTTATTTCAATATGCCTTAAACACATGTGTAGTATAGGGTTGGAGACATGCACCATGCATGTCGCAAACACTATGAAGGCATGTTGCAGACATATTGCCCACATATTGTATACATATTGTATACATATTGTATACATATTGTAAGTCAACATTCAATATGTTGGATACACACTGCGGACCTACTGCATACGTATTGAACATGTAAACTCAATATGTTGTATATATATTGTGGACCTATTGAATATGTATTGAAACGGAACATTCAGTATGTTGGGTACATACTGCGGACATATTGCATACGTATTGAACATGTAAATTCAATATGTTGTATATATATTGTGGACCTATTGAATATGTATTGAAACGGTACATTTAGTATATTGGATACATACTGCGGACCTATTGCACACATATTGAACATGAAAATTCAATATGCTGTATATATATTGAG